>PVJS01007098.1:0-57339 GCA_004027185.1 Glis glis
CCTCCTCCTCCTCTTCTTCCTGCTCCTCCTGCTCCGCCTGCTCCTCCTCCTCCTTCTTCTTCTTGGATTGAACCCAGAGGCATTCTACCTCTGTGCTACACCCCCATCCCCTTTTTTACTTTTTACTATGAAACAGGGTCTCACTAAGTCACTGAGGGTCTTGCTAAGTTGTTGAAGCTGGCCTCAAACTTGCAATCCTCCTGTCTCATCCTGCAAGTACTGGGATTACAGGCGTGGGCCACCGCGGCATGTGGCTTGATTTCTTTTTTTAAGGGTGCAAAGCCCTGTGGAAAGGAGTCTGAGATGAGCTCTACGCACCCCCTCCTCTGCCATTCCTGACCCTGGAGTGGGCCATCACACTTCCTCATCCTACGGGGGAGCCAAGGGGGAAGGGGGGGATGTGGACATGTGAGATAGCACCTTCCCTGTCTTCTCTCCTCTGAATCGCAGCCCCAGGAAAGCTGTCCACACTCTAGGGTGGCCAGTGCAGGGGCAGCGGGGAGGGCAGCACAGTCTCCAGGAGCAGAGGAGAGGACTGAGACTTGAGCTAAGAGCCGGCACTGGTGGGGAGGGGACTGGGGAGGGCTGAGCTCTCCAGATTCTTTCTGTTAAAGATCATTTTGAGACGCTAACACAGGGTCACTGCACTGACTGTGGAAGGCATGGCAGGATCAGAACGAGAGGAGTTGCCTCCTCACTGCCTTGAAGCCACACAGGGGCCCTCTTGCGCCTTCTGCGCCCTGCAGTGTGGTTCCTGCTGCCTGACGGTAGGACCCACCATGGCTGCCCCAGACACTGGGCACCCTGTGTTCACTCTGCCCCGCAGCACCTCGCAGAGCTGCTGGCCTGAGGGGAGGCTCAGGAGAGTTCTGGGAACGGGAAAGGGATCCAAACGTCTCCAGGGACTCCTATGGCCCAGTGACCCATTCTCAGAGAGGACCAGTCCTCTGACCCCCAATCACCCGTCATCTTAACCAGGAGTGCTAGATGACTCATGGAGCACGATGCCCCCTAGAGGCAGTCTGCAGCCTGGCTCAGCGCTCCAAGTCACTTTAGAGTAGACCGCCCTTGAGAACCTCGGCCTGGCACAACCCTGGAGAAAGGGCTGGCGCCCCTGCCCATTAACTGGGGCCTTGTCTGCGCCCCGGGTTTCCAGCCTGAGAAGCATCCTTCCTTTCAGAAGCCAGGCACTCGTGCACTGGAGATGCCTTAGGTGGGCTCTGCCCCGGCTGTCCCACCAGAGGGCAGAGGCAGTGTGCGTGCGCAGGCATTGCCTGGGATCTGAGGGGCCACGCAGGCCCAGCTCTGCACCCACCTGACTTGTTCTTGTATTCAATGTCGAAGCCCGTGATGATGCTGTTCCCATCGAATCGCTGGGTCCAGCGCAGGTTCATGCTCCGGGCCTTCACCTCCCGGATTTCCAGCTCTGGGGGGTCGGGGGGCTCTGGGGCATGGCAGGGGAGGGACAGAAGTGAGGTCAGTAGCAGGGAACTTGGCCTTCTGATTACCCCTGGGAGTGATGTCACTAGTGTGTCACTAGTGTGTCTCCAGGGATGTCACTGGAGCACTGGGGGTGGAGCAGGCCAGCAGCCGGGCTTGGTCTCCTGCCTGAAAACCCACTCTTCCTTCGCCTGGAGGGGCAGACCCACCTTCCCAACTTGAATTTCCCTTCCTAACCTCCTCCGGGGCACAGGCCCAGGAACCGATACCCCAGAGTCGTCAGTGGACTCCAGGGGCTGCAGTCTCTGCACGGCTGCGTGCCTGGAAAGGTCCTGCTCCGGGGATACCCCTACAAGGCCATTGCTGTCACCCTCCGCCCAGGGCGAGAGATGCCCCTGCTGTGGGCTGCTGGCAGGACCGCACCTTGCACAGTGAGCTGGATCAAGCCCCGGTCCTCCCCGTAGGAGTTGATAGCATGGCAGCTGAAGAACACAGAGTCCCCACGGTCAGCTGGCTTGAGCTGGGAGACCAAACAGAAGAAAAGAGCCATTTAGAGCTGGCACTGAAGGGGACGGTGCAGGGTGTCACAGGCCATCTTGTTCTGGGAGGGGGACCCACGGGGGCTTTGTCAAGGGTTTCTCTTTCCAGAGGGCCCTGGGGATGGGGGGGTGTAGAGGGGCTTGTGCAGGGGGGAGCTGGGTCCCGAGGGGAGTGGAGCAGGGGTTCCAGAGAGGAAGGAGGCCGCCCAGTGACTGTGGGATTGTCACAGGGAGAAAGGGTGATTTTTGCGGGAGGATTCGTGGGTGGAGGCGGAAACAGACAGGAACAGGCAGGTGCTTTTGGGGGAGGGATGGGGGCTCCCAGACTCCCCGTTTTCCTCCTTTGGGCACAAGTCGTGCAGTTAGCTCCCACTCTCAGGACTGGGATCCCTGGGGTGGGTGGGCGCTCACCTTCAGTGTGGAGACCACCTCATCCCCATTGTCCCTGGTGGCGATGGCATACCGCATGACGCGGTCGGGGTCAATGACGGTGTCACCCTTCTCCCAGCGGATGATGATGGGCCGCTCTCCGCGCGCCGTGCAGTTCAACTCCTTTGGGTGGCCCTTGATGGCAATGGTGGTGTTGGGGTGGGAGGTGATCATGGCTGGGACTGCAGGGACGGGAGGTGCAGGGCTGTGAGGAGCAGCCCCTCCCCACCCTGCTCCCCTTTGCCTGCTCCCAGGGCCTCCTGCAGCCCCTGGGCTCCCGGGATGCCTGCCAACTCGGTTTTAGAAAAAAAATTTTTAATGCACAACATACATAGAATTAAAAGGGAAACTGGTTATATAGAAATATGGCTATGCAAATACTAAAACCATTAAAAAAGCATACTTTGGGTATCATATATTGTATATGTGTTCTTCTCTATTAATCTTTATGGAATAAGATCTACCAGTAGGTCTTACATCTGCAACCAATGTGATATGACCTGATAATCTCCCTGGATTTTTATTGGTGACAGTCACACGTACTGTTACTGCTGTGGTTTGTGGCTTATGTTCGCAGTGGAAGGAAATACCAAATTTCAGCTAGAGGTTAGTGAAGAAAAGATATGATTTCCTCCACCCAAATTCATGGACCGCACTGAGTCAGACCTGCACACCTCTGGGGCAGTCTCTGAACCCCGAGTCAGGACTCTGCTCAAAAGCTGGGCCGCCGCTTGTCTGCGTGGTGACATTTGTCTATTCCTACCTGTCCCTTCCAACATAACGCCACAGCGAGCTCTCGGGCACCGCAGCTAAGACCCTTCAGTGGTGCTAATGGACCCCCATCCCACTCCACCCTGACCCCTGACCCGAGAAAACCACCAGGAGACAACAAAGGCCCAGGCTGGCTGTGAGGAGACCCTTCCTGCTTCCCTGACAAGAAGCCTGTCAACCAGGGCCTCTGTAGGCCCCTGCACCTGGGCCAGCAGCCCACGGAGACATGTGGGTGCCCAGGAAGTCCTTTCCTCTGTGCAACTCCAACATGTGCTGAGCACCTGGGATGTCACCAGGACCGTGCTAGGTTTGGGGGTGCACATGCCAATGAGTCGGGGTCCTCGTCCTAGACAGGGAAGACAGGATCTGTGCGGGCAGCCTGCGCAGTGTTTCACGGGGCTTAGGAGAAACTCACTTGACTGCAGGTAGCTGGGAAGGCACAGTCCACAGTGCGTGTGTGTTCATTGAGACCTACTATGTGCCAGGCCTCCTTCTGGGTTCTGGACTGACAGGAGCAAGAGACAGTGATGTCAGTGGCTCACACCAGGGGGAGAATAGGGCACACCACAGGGGAGAGGGCACTGTGTTTCCCAGGGCATGAAATGGGGAGGCCAGAGCCAGGGCGACTGAGAAGGGGCCTGGGGGCAGCCATCTTCAGGGCAGGTCCCAGAAGCAAGTGGTCAGATGCGCCTGGGGACTGGCCTGGCCTCCTGTGCTTCTTACCTCTTAGAATATGGGTGCCCAGTGGCTCTCATCCTGTGAGGGTTACCCAGGAGCCAATGGGGAAGAGCTTACAAGAGTCAGACGCTCCTGCCGCCACCCACGCAGGGGAGGAGCCCATCACTTGGGAGCGGCAGAGTGAGCAGAAACGCGGCCACAGCTCCACCACCGGTCCACCAGGCGCCACCGCAAACCCGGGCATCGCGGCCCTGCTCCATTTCAGCGGCTGGTCCTCTCTCCTCTTTCCTTCCCAGTGTCCTCAGGATTTCTCTCCCCTCCCGTTTAAAAAACCTTCTCACTCAAAGTTCTCTGCAAACTCTTCGGGGATATCCGACTTTTATGAACAAATAGGCCTTTGGAGAAAGGAAGGAAGCCACAGGACTGGAAGAGTGTGATCTGAGATGCCAGCCAGGGCAGGAGGGGACATTCAGAACAGATGCGGGGTGGGGGGGAGACGCCCGGTTTCTGTTCCCCCTCCCCCAACTCACACCACACCGCCAGCCGCCTCCTCTGCGGTCTCATCCCGTGGGGTTTGACATTGCGGCCAACTCTGGTCCCAGGCCCTGGCACCAGTGTTTTAGCACATTCCCTAAGCCTGGCTCATCAAATAATGAAGCAGATAAATTTTATAATACACAGCATTACGCTAGGATGTACAATAAAATGCGAAAGACAAATAACGAGGTGCAAGTTCTAATGAAGAAAAAGCCTGCAGTCAGAGACATCTGAGTATGAATTATTGACTAAGGTTTTACACTCTCAAGGATGTGGGGAGGAATATTTTTCCATCAAAGATTTGCATAATTCACTCGTATAAACCTGGGTAGAATATAGAGTGAGATTTTACGTCAACAAGTCGGGCCTTGAATAGTAGATGCCTCCATTTCATACCAGAGGATCGAGATGCTGGGTGTGGGGGAGGCGCGGGAGCTGTTTCTACTCTTCTGTTCCAGAGATGACAGATCAGAGGCAGGGGTGCCTGGGATCGGGGGCGGCGGCGGGGGCCTCCTGAGTCTGGCCTGTCCTGCTCCTGGGAGGCTGTGTGTGTGTGTGTGTGTGTGTGTGTGTGTGTGTAAAGGAGGGAGGGCCAAGCCTCAGCACACATCAGAGTCTGAGAAAGGCAGGGGAAGGGGAAGAAAGAGTCTTCCTTGGTGGGAGGACTTCACGGCTCTGTACCAGGGTAGAAACTTGTAGCACATCTCTGTTCTGTCTTCCACGCAGGCCTGCAGTAACCTGTCCAGGGCTGTGTGAGAGGTGCTTAGGTACCCTCTGGCTAGATGCAGCCTGGGGCCAGGAGGTACAGAGTGGCCAGTGCAGCAGAGACCAGGCTTCAGGCTCCACTCACCCCTCAGGCGGTACACCTTGGGGCAGTGCGCAACCTGTGTATCCACACGCGCCAGTCCCGCTTCAGGGAACTTGTCTTTCCAATCAGAGTTGTTAAGAGACAGACATGTGGGTAGAAGGAGACAGCTGAGTTCCCAGAGATCTTTGCCCTTAGCTCTGCATAACAACCACACCTGGGCTTGGGCCTGCCCCCTTGGTCCCCCAGCTGCGGGCTGCCTATTTTGGCGATGAGCACAGCACAGCACAGCACCCCCGTGCTTTCCTTTTGGCTCCTTCGTCAGGGTGCAAGCTTGGGGAGTCTGGAGGGCTTGGGACTACCAGGCCTCCTGTCCTGGGCTTCTGTCCTGCCGCTAGAGCTATGCGGCCTCCAGCACAGTCTGTGCCCCACAAAGCAGTTGTAGAGGCAGGATGAGGGCTCAGGGGTCCTGGGTGTCACTGCCCCAGGCTCTTCTATACCTCCTGTTTCTAGGAAAGCATAGATATGTCCACATGCACCAAACTGCTGGCTTAAGGTAACTTCCAGATGGACAGCAGGGACCGTGGAGGTCCTGGGGGTGGGAGGGCTGGGAGTGGGAGGGTCTGTAAACTCAGAGCCCAGTCCTACACTGATGACAGCTACACACTGCTCCCATGGGATACAGGAGACTTTAATGAAACACAACTTCTTTGCTTCCTGCCATGTGATTCAATAACACCAGGGAAATCAGCTTCTCTTCACAAAGATGGGTGCACACACCTGTGATCCTACTACTGGGGAGGCTGAGACAGGAGGATTGCAGGTTCCAGGCCAGCCTCAGCAACTTATCGAGGCCCTGTTTCAAAATAAAAAATAAAATAGGTCTAGGGGTGTAGGCTGGAGGCAGAATGCCCCTGGGTTCAATCTCCAGTACCACACATACACACACCAAAAAAAAGTGGGTGCCGGGCAGACATCCCGCTGACTTGGGAGCAGGCAGGGGCCACACGGGGGCGAGGGGAACTCCCCTTAGGTGGGCTGAAGGTCCTCGGAGGCCCCGTGTGAGTCCCGGGGGGGAAGCAGGCCTGTGTTGTTCGAAGCATTGCAGCCCAATGGCCACTAGGTCTTTGGCACACAGTGGCCATGCCAGGACAGACTCTGGTGGAGGGCACAGAGGCATCTGGCCTGCCCTGGCAGCCCGTGCGATGTGTGGACCTTCTCCTGGGCTCCTGCCAGTGCTTACTCTCTGCACCACGCCTGTTCCCTGCACCTGAGGGCCCAAGGCAGAACCACAGTAGGAAGGAGCTCATGGCCGCCCGTCAGGGCAGGGAGGGGCTTCGAGGGGCTGCTGCGGCTCCAGTCACTGTGTTTCAGGCCTGCAAAAGTGCCAGGTTCCTCCTGATGGCGCTGTGTGGTGGGCCTTGTTGGCAGGCACCGGGTAGGGGAAGGCTGGGTGGAGGGATGCAGGCCCTCCCAGGGAGCAGGCCAGGGGGGAGGAAATCAATTTCAGAAACAAGACAGTTGTCAGAATCCAACGTAACCGGTTCCCGTCTGTGAAATTACTCTCAGGCCAGCTCCTGTCACCCCCGAGGTCCTGCCCTGACCAGCTGCTATTTACATTTTAATTTGATGTGAGAGGCTGATAGATTTTTAAAAGACCATGAGACAGCTCTGCTGCCTGGCTCGCCCCCATCAGCCCCACGGTTTCCCACCAACCCCAGGCATGGAGGTGACAATCTAGGGTCCCTAGACACTGCTCCGGGATGACAAACCCTGGGCCCAGGTGGCCACTCCCCCTTCCTCTGGGGTCCCACCCCCTGAGTGGGGGTGGATTTGCTCCAAAGCACTGTGCCTCCTCTGCAGGGAGCTTCATTCTTGCTAAGGAAGTGGCACAGGGTCTATTATCCCTGCCAATACCAATGAAGGAATGAAAGCTCAGAGAGGTTAAGCAATTGGTCCAAGGTCACACAGCTGGTGAACAGCAGCAAGGGGTCAAGCTCCAACCTTGAGGATTCACCAGCTCCCTTTCCTTTAGTTTCAGTCCAGACTTCTCCTGCCTGGTTGTTTTCCCTTCTCCCCTATGGATGAATCTTGGGAGGAATACAGAAGGGGGCTGGATTGGTGGGACTGAGGCCAGCCTGGGGCAAGGGCAGGGGTGCTGATCTGCTCCCTCTGCCTCCTCCAGTCACCAGGGAGCGAGGCTTTAGTTAGAGTGTCCCGAGGAGAGGAGCAGAGGCGGGAAGGAGAGCGCACGGCTGTCGGGAGAGGCGAGGGCTGGTGTTCCGGGGGAGCCTGAGCTGGAGTTCGCAGGCACAGCACGAGGGTCATGATGGTATTCACAGTGCGCAGCGGACTTCGCAGAGGGCTCGGCGTCAGCCACTGCTCTGGGTTCTTGTGTGCACCGACTCATTTAATAATCCTCACGTTAGCCTGAGTTTCTCCCCACTTTACTGACAGTGAAGCTGAGGCTTAGCAAAGTGAATAGCCCAAGGCACAGAGCCGGGCCTGGTCTTCCCCGCACCCCAACCTGGTCCATAGAGGATGCCAACAGTAGACAGCAAGCCCTCGGGTCCTCCCTTGCCTCAGGCAGGACGGCCCAAGGCCAACAGGATTGGAAGAAGGGTGGTACAGTCATGGCGTTCTTCCCAAGGGAGGGACTGTTTTTTTTCCTGGAAGTCTAATTAAGATTTCCAGCCGGGCATGGTGACGCACGCTTGTCATCCCAGTACTTGGGAGGCTGAGACTGGAGGATCCAGGTTCGCGGCCAGCCTCAGCTACTTAGTGAGGCCCTCTGCAACTTTGTAAGACCCTGTTTCAAAATAAAGAATTAAAAAAAAATAGGGCTGGGGGTGTAGCTCAGAGGTAGAACGCCCCTGGGTTCAATCCCCAGTACCGCAAAAAAAAAAAAAAAAAGATTTCCCCGGGAGTCTAGGGGAGTCTTTGCTGAAGGAGGCCTCGGCGTGCTGAAGCGCGCGTCTGGCTGTCCTCTTCTTTGCTCTCTGGAAGAGGTTTTCCTCAGAAGCAGCGGGTGCCCTGAAGCCGGGGAGCTCTGCACCCTCACTACGGCAGGTGGAAGGCAGCCCCAGGATTCCACACAGCCAGCGGGGAGGCGCGGGCCCTCCTCTGCCCAGCTCCCCCACCCCCAGCTGTGTCTCTGCTCCTCCTTAACAAGCTCTTGATAAGAGGGAAGCCCCATTTGGTGGTGCCGGATAAACTGCCACAGAGGGGCATCGTGGGCCTATGGGGCGTGGGCCTGGGGTGGAAACAGGAGCTCTGCTCGGCTGGGGTGGCCGCAGCTCCAAGCTTCCCCTGGGAAGGGCGGCGAGTGGAGGTCCCTTCTGGTGCATCTTTGTTCTTCTGTTTTAAAGAGCTCGGGCCTGGCGTTGTTAATTTGATGGCACTCACTCCGCTTCTTGTCTCTCCTGATTAGCCAGGCTCTACCTGAAACCTGGATTAACCCAGATTGCTTGGAAGCAATCAGTTTCACCTATAAGAGCCCGAGGGGAGGTGCCTGGGGAGCTGGGGGCCGCAGGACCGGACCGTGCTGTGAAGGGGCAGCACCCAAGAGCCTGGGGCTACAGCCCTGTTTCTGCTGGGTGGTGAGCCCCATCGGTGGGCCCTGGGCCTCTCAGGCCTTACTTTGTCCAGCTACAGAATGGAGTCATCACTTCCCCTGGCCTGCTTGCCAGGGAGTGCGAGTAGGACAGGTGCTCTCGACGGAGGTGGGGACGGGGTCCTCTAGCTCCCTAGGAATGCTGGGAAAACATTTATCGGATGCTTATCATGTGCACGCACCATGGACCATGCTTGGCACGAATGAGCTCGCTCGACCTCCGTCCCTGCACGGCCCTGGGATGGAGGTGACTCTCCCAGTGATTAGAGAAGTGACTGAACATCAGAATGCTTTCAAGCCGGGCGTGGTGGCGCACACTTGTCATCCCAGTACTTGGGAGGCTGAGACCGGAGGATCCGGGTTCAAGGCCAGCCTCAGCTACTTAGTGAGGCCCTCCACAACTTTGTGAGACCGGGTTTCAAAATAAAGTATAAAAAATAGGGCCGGGGGTGTAGCACAGAGGTAGAACGCCCCTGGGTTCAATCCCCGGTACCGCAAAAAAGAAAAAAAAAAGAATCCTTTCAAAACACAAGGCAATGCGGCCATCTCTCTTTGCTCTCTCTTCCTCTGGGTCATCGCTTTGAACTCATGAGAGCTGCGGTGGGCAACCTTTTTCTGTAAAGGGCCAGGCAGTCAATATTTTAGGCTTGTGGTCCAGAGGTCTCTGTCACAGCTGCTCAGCTCTGCTGTGGCACCTCAGAAGCAGCCACGGACACACACAGAGGTGGACGCGAGGCTCAGGGATGGCCCTGCGGCACTGGGTGGACACGGAGGGGCGATCTACAATACAAGGGAAGCCAGGGGCTTCTGGCGGCCATCAAGAGGCAGGAAGCCTCCTCCCCTAGAGCCTTCAGAAGGAGAACAATCCTGCAGACACCTGAATGTCCCACTTCACCTCCCAGAACTGTGAGAGAACAAGCCTGTGAAGTTTTAAGCCATCTGGTTTGTGGGACTTTGTTACAGCAGCCGGGGGAAACCGAGGCAGGGGTCTGGTTCCCAGTACACAGTGCCCAGGATGGGCAGCTGCGGCCTCTCTGCATGGGGCTAGAGGGACTTCCAAAGGAACCGGGTTGTGTGGGCTTCACTCTCCCAGCACACAGGGACCTTAGCCCCCTCACAACCCCTGCTCCCCAGGACCCTGGCTGTGCGCAAAGACCACACCCCCCAGCAGCAGGGGGGACCTGGCCTCTCCTCGCCTCTGTTTGGTGAAGCAGGAGACAACGTGTTGCTCCTTAAATCCACAAAGTCTGGGAATCAATAAGGCCAAAGAGCCAGCCAGATAATCATCGCCATGGAAGCCTCATCGCAGTGCCCCATCCCCTCCCTTTCCCCTTCCCAGCAGCCGGGGAGCCCCCTCCTGCAGACAGTCTGCTGCCGTGGCACAGGCCAGGGTGCCACTTGAGGCTGGGCAGGTGAAGCTGACCAGTGACCAGCATCTGGAAGGAGGGGGCAGGTAATGGCCCCCAAATTCCACAGTTGCAGTGGGCCGGCCTGACTCAGCTCTGGGCCTCAGCCCTACATCCGCACACAACTCAGCATCCTTGCCTTCTCTCCTCACCGTGTGCAGGTCCAGCAGAGGGTCTGCCCTCCACTCCTCACCCACTCAGGGGTTGTCGGGCCAAGGGAAGAGCCGAGGTGGTGAACTATGACACCGGCTGTGGTTAGACTAGACCCATGGGCAGGGCCAGTAAATCCCCAGCACGCTGCCCGGCCCACGTGGGCGGAGGCGAGAATTCCCACACAGCCCCCAGCTTCTGCTGCTGAGGAGACAGGACACACCACCAGGAGACACTCAGGAAAACACTGTGCCAGTTGCTTGCCCTCTCTGTGCCTTAGTTTATCATCTGTGCCGCAAGGAGCCTCATGTGCGGGGACATCCTGACCCAGTTGCCCCAGGTGGAGGGTCCTCTGCTGGCAGGGCCATCCGGGAGGACAGGCT
This sequence comes from Glis glis, assembly GCA_004027185.1. Classification (NCBI taxonomy): domain Eukaryota; kingdom Metazoa; phylum Chordata; class Mammalia; order Rodentia; family Gliridae; genus Glis; species Glis glis. Next base: position 10,752 of record PVJS01007098.1, read on the forward strand.
GCAGAAGAGGCCTCGGGCATTAGGGGAGGGACTCCCTGAAGCACAGCAGGGGGACCTGGGTGCTGTGGGTGCTCCCTTCCTCTGGACCATCGATTCTTGCCCTGTGGGAGGGACAGGGCCTCAGGCCCTGATCTAAGGTGCTGCTCTTGCCGGACAAGTTTCCATAGCGCACATCTGAAATGAGATCGTCTTAGTCATCAGACGCACGCTGTGCTTCTGAGGCTCTGCACCCTGATCTCGGTACAAGTGTTGACCACAGCAGGTGACCTGGACTTCCCTTCCTGGGGTTGGGTCTTTGCATCCCTCATCTGCACCAGAGCTCAGTCGCACCTTCCTCTCTCCTGAGTCCCTGTGACTCTGCAGGGGCGTGCTCCGTAGCCTCTTGGATCTCACTTTAATTGGTCTGACATTTTGCTAAACAAATAAATAAAAACTCAAACCAAACAAAGAGCCCTTGTGGGTTTAATTGGCCATGGGCTTTGTCTGCGGCCTTCACAGAGGCGGAGGGGTGTCTGGGGGCAGTAGCAGGACCTGTCTATTTTTTTTAATTTAATTTAATTAATTAATTAATTTTTTTTTTGCGGTACCGGGGATTGAACCCAGGGGCATTCTACCTCCGCGCTACACCCCCGGCCCTATTTTTTTATACTTTATTTTGAAACCAGGTCTCACGAAGTTGCGGAGGGCCTCACTAGGTAGAGAGAGAGAGACAGGGAGAGAGAGAGAGAGAGAAAGAGAGAGAGCTGAGGCTGGCCGCGAACCCGGATCCTCCGGTCTCTGCCTCCCAAAGTACTGGGATTACAAGCGTGCGCCACCACGCCCGGCAAGGACCTGTCTAAAAAGGTAGCATGCTGGACCAGGGACCAGCCAAGTCCCCGGGGCCATTGCCAGGTGGTAGGCCTCAAATCACAGTCCGTCCCCTTCCAGCCCAGATGCGGCCACCTGGCGCGTACCTGCCTCTCACTGCAGGGGTCTCTTGGGAGATGCTCTATTCCCCATGTGAAAGTGGGAGGAGCAATTACCTCCTCCTCCTCTGGTCAATGGCTCTCCTTTAAAATATATATATATATATATATACTTTATATTGCCCTCCTCTGCAACTTAGGAGGGCCCTGTTTCAAAATAAATGAATAAGTAAATAAATAAATAAAAAATAGGGCTGGGTGTGTAGCTCAGAGGTGGAATGCCTCTGGTTTCAATCCTCAGACACACACACACACACACACACACACACACACACACATACACACGCTTTAAAGGGGAGGTAAAAGGCAGCTCTGTAGAGGTAATATTTTCTTCCATTAATTGCATTTATTTTCAAGTGAGTTCTGGGGGGTGTCTGGCCCCCTGAAAAGACCACGATTGGCTTGTCTGAGCAGGGAGGGTCTCAGGTCAGCTAGTGACTGCACTCTAGCTCAGGCCTCTTATTGGACAGATAAGGAAACTGAGGCCCAGAGAAGCCAAGGGGCAGCTCATCAATCCAAAGCCAGCAAGTCACAGAGCCAGGACCCGCAGCCAGTCTCTGGACTCTCAGTGTGCTTTTACTTTCAAACTGTGAGCCCGCACAGGTGACCTTCGGTCTCAGCTGGGCTCTATGACCAGGTGACCTGGACCCAGTATTCTAAGTGCCCTGAGAAGGAGTCAGTGCCGGCCAGCCTCGCAGGCAAGGTGTGAGGCGCCGTGTGTGAAGGTGGTGAGCTGGGTGGCATGCTGTTCTTATGAGCCCAGTCCACACTGAGACCCTGGGTCAGGAAGGAGTGGGCCTTCGGGCCTGGGGGTTGTCATCCAGGATGTCCAAGAATGTGGGAAGCGCTTGCCCACTCTAACAAGCCCTTGGCTCCCGGGGGCCAGGAGCAGCTAATCTTAGGTGCCAACTGGATGGGATTAAGGAATACGGAGAGGACTGATGCAGTGCCATTTCTGCTGCCTTCGAGGGTGTTTGTGGAGGAGACTGGCCTGTGACGTGGAGGACTAAGCAGGAAGACCTGCCCTCAGTATGGCACCACCCAACCAGCTGCGGACCCAGAGAGAGCAAAAAGGCAGAGGAAAGTAATTTTCTCTCTCTCCTGGGGCTGGGCGCTCTTCTGCCCTTGGACATCAGCTCTCCAGGCTCTCTGGCCTTTGGACTCTAGGACTTGCCCTGAAGCCCCCTGGTTTCTGAGGCCTTTGGTCTTGGACTTAGCCATGCTACCAGCACCTCAGGGTCTCCAGCTTACAGATGAGTAGCTGTGGGACTTCTTGGTCTTCATAATTATATAAGTCAATTCCCCTAATAAATCCCTCTCATCTATCCATCATCTATCTATCTATCTATCTATCTATCTATCTATCTATCATCTATCTATCTATCTGTCATCTATCTATCATCTATCTATCTATCTATCATCTGTCATCTATCTATCTATCTGTCATCTATCTATCTATCTATCTATCTATCTATCTATCTATCTATCTGTCATCTATCTATCTATCTGTCATCTATCTATCATCTATCTATCTATCTATCTATCTATCATCTACTTATCTAATTTATCATCATCCATCCAACTGTCCTGCCTATCCGTCTATCTATGTCCTGTCTATATATCTGTCCCTCTGGAGAAGCCTGCCTAATACAGACTCCGAGGAGGGTTCTGCACAGCAGTTCTCCAAGGACCAGCTCTAGACACCCCCACCCACCAGGCCCTTTGGGCTCCTGGAACTCTGGTTTGTGGGTTGGTATCGAGAGTCGGCTCAGCATGGGAAGAACACAAAGTCCATAGCATGTCACCTTGTCACATTTCACTCTTGTGTTCCTCGTCCCCTCCCCTCTCAACGCCCCGCTAAGCTCTCACCTCACCAGATGGTGTCCCTGGACTTCCTGCCCCTGGACCTTGCTGGCGCTCTTTCCTCCTCCCTGGGATGGCACAGCCACCCCCCCCCCCCACCTCGGCAACATCCCTCAAGCCCTGCTGGGAGACCATTGCTTCTGTGAAGCTTTTCTGACACTCTTTATTCACCCCCAGAGGCAAAATTGATGACTCCACCCTAATTATTCTTCTCCTTCTCCTCCTTCTCAGTGCTAGGGATCAAACACGAAGTTTCATGCAAGCTAGGCAATTGTCATACTCCTAAGCTACACCCCCAATCCTGTTTCTTTTTGAATCAGCTTGCTGGTAGCTTTTTAAGATGCTTATCATTTTATTTATTTATTTGTTTGCTTTTTGTAGTACTGGGGATTGAACCCAGGGTCATTCTACCTCTGAGCTACATCCCCAACCCTTTTTGTTTTTTTGTTTTGAAACAGGGTCTCAATAGGTTGCTGAGAATCTCACTACATTGCTGAGGCTTTCCTCAAACCTGGGGTCCTCCTGTCTCAGCCTCTCAAGTACTGGGATTACAGGTGTGCACCACCATGCCCAGCAAGATGCATATTATTTTTATGTATTATAATTGCTTAGGTATATGTCTATTTTCCCTTTATAGTTCTAAATTTCCTGAAAACAGCAACTCTCCTTCCTTATCACCAGGTTTCCAGCATCTAAAACTAATAACTGCTAACAACTATTGATTGTATATTTTGTGCCAAGTACTGTATTACTTGCTATGAGTATGTGGTCTCATTTGAAGTTCACCAATGAGTAAAAAGTACAGATGCTCCTTGACTAACAGTGGGCCACAGCCTAATGAAACCCATCGTAAGCTAAAATGCACCCACTAAACCTGGCCCAGGTTAGTGTCTGGCCCAGGTTTAGTGTCTGGCAGAGGGTGAAGGGGAGTCTGGACGGGGAGAAAGAACCGTGGGCTGTTACGGGAGTTGGGAGCTAGATGTGTCTGGGAGGTAGCCCGTCGGCCATCCTGGCCTTCTGGAAGTTCACAGAAGCATGGGGTCTGGCAGGGTGGAGCTGTATGGGGTCAAAGATTTCCCGAGTGTGCTGGAGGCACTGAAGTGAGCCTTGGCTTTGCAAATGGCAAGTCTTTCCATGGCCAACTCTGTGGGCGGGTGAGGGGTAGCATTGGTGGGCTGGGGTGTTCTCAATGGACTAAGGGTGACTGGAAATGTTTCCCCCAGTGGTCCTTATTGGTGACCCCTGTGCCCCGATCCTGAAGGTACTACTTGCCTATGCCTTTCCCACTGAGAGCAGAATGGGGGAGAGGGAGCCAGTGGGGGGAGAAGGAAGGAAAAAAAGGCCAGAGCTGGTGGGGAGCAGGGGGCAAGGGTGGGTGGTGTAGAACAGCATGCCTGTGAAGACGCAGCACAGACAGAATGGGGTCAGGCCACCACTGCCCCAGCCCCCCTGAACTCTTCAACGTGCCACCCTGGCACAGGAGCATCCTCTGGCAGCCAGACAGCCTGCGGAGCAGTCCAGACTGCTACAGGAAGCAGACCCTGCACCCAGAGGCCAGCCAGGCTCAGACTTCTCTCCTCTCCTGTGCCACTGGGTGGGGGTGGCCTCAGGATGGCCAGGGCAGGTCACTGTGGGGAGTGGGGCTGGGCTGGAAGAGGGAAAAGGTGTGAGGAACCCAGGGTGTGAGGGCTGGAGAGCCAGCCAGCTGCAGGGGGTGCTGGGAGGAAGTGCTGAGACACAGGGGCAGGGACAGGGGCCCGCCAGGGGAGGCAGGCCAGTGGGAAGATGCGACCCCAGAGGTGTTTGCAAGTGCAGAGAGGAGTGTGCGGGGCCTTACTGGGGAGAGAAGCAAAGAAAAATGACAAGACAGCTGAAAGTAGGACAAGGGGGAGGAGCGAGGGAGGGAGGCGTTCAGATCTGCCCTGACTGATTAGTGCCGCAGGAAACACCGCCATTCCCCCGGGTGTGTGTGTGCGTCCCGCGTGCTCACAGCCAGCCTGGGAGCACAAAACATGCTGTCTCCAAACACCTCAGTGTTTCCTGGCTGCTGCCTGCGCTGGACGTGAGGACGGTGCAGACCCAGGCCCCGGCCCACCTCCTGACCACCACACCCCCTGTCACCATGTCCTCTCCTCTCCACAGAAAACCCACACACCACAGAGGCAGCCATGCTTCCACCATGGAATCCTCTAACGCAAAGAAAAGTAGCGAAAGCAGAAAAAGAATCCACGCAGAGTGGCTCCTCCTGCCAGAGTGGGAGAGATCAAACAGCGGGCTCCCGAGGTGCCGTGTGCCTCTCGGAGCCGAGGGATGTAGATTGATTGCCTGGTTTTAGCGGACAAAGTGTTTTTGATAGTCGAGGGAAGCAGCCCTGTGGGGCGGGGATTCCCTGCCTGGAGAAGTTTCGGGAGCTGGAGGCCGGGAGGACAGAGCTTGGGGAGAAGTTGGGGGGACCACTGTGGCCAAACCTGTGGCACCGGGTGCCATATGGGTTGCCTGACATATGTCATCTGATCCATGGTTGACTTGATATGACCCTTGCTTTGTAGATCAGGAAAGTGAGGGCAAGTGCACCTGGCAGTCCCACAGGAATCAGGTCCTGGCGGGATTCACTCGGCCAGGTCAGACGCTAATGCTGGGGCCCTCACCTCTGCCCAGCCAGGTGTGTGGGTAGGGACACAAGGCCAGGTGGGCACTGTCCTTCTGACACATTTCCATTCCACAGGCCCCTAAGTGTGTCTAGGATCCCCAAGGAATGTCTGCTTTGACTCCTAACAGCATTCTGAGACAGCAAATAAATGGTGGCCTCCAAGGCTTGGGGATTTAGAAACCACAGGTATGGTGCCAGGTTGTAATGAGTTGCACTGCTCTTCTTATTACAACTATTTTGTGAGGTGGGGGGGGCTGGGAATGAACCTTTAGTGCAGGCGAGGAAACAGAGGCACAGAGGTGGAGTGACTTGCCCAAGCTCACACAGCTGACCAGGTAGGTAGGGAACAGGGACCCAGTTTTCTGACCATAGGTTTTTCTCCTACATTGTGCACATGGTGTCTTCCTTTCTAAGCCACAAACAGGTTGTTCATAGCAGGGGTACATTAAGTAACAGAAATGTGTTATTTAGTGTGCGTGTTCAAAGTGAATTTCCAACCTACAGATTAAAGTAAATGGGCTGATTTCAGTATAGTAATCAGGAGTTTACCAGGATGGGGGTGGGTGAGATGGGGCTGTTCAGGGGACGCCCTTGTTTTAGAGGAGTGGGCTCCCACATGCCCCTCTGATGGTCCCAGGCCCACCCCTGAGGAAGGACCCTTCCTGCCTCCCCTCACAGCTGGAACAGTGGAAACCAAGGGGGCAGGAGGAGAGTTCAGAGGGGGCATGACCCATGACTGGACGTGGGGCAGGACTCACTCTTGACGGTGAGGAACATGGACTTGCTGATGTCGGTGCCCACGCCGTTGCTGGCCTGGCAGAGGTAGTAGCCGATGTCCTCTTCTAGGACGTGGCGGATCAGCAGGGAGCTGTTGGGCAGGATCTGAATGCGGCCAGTGAGGGGCACTGGGTGGTACTGCTGGGGGTTTCCGCTCCCTGGAAGGAGGCAGCGGTTAGGAGGCTGGGGTCTACGCTTGAGAGACAGGGCCTTACAAGTGGCCCTGATACCTTCCCCTTGACCTTCTAGGGCCATTTTGCTCTGTCCCCAAAGTTCAAGAGCCACACGGCTCCTGTGGCAATAGGCAGGACCCCCAGAGAGGTTTGGCCCTGCCCAGCTCTGCAGCCAGGACAGGGGTGGAAGTATGGCCTCGGCCGGCTTCTTGGGGTGCATTCCTGGGAGAGGAAGACGGAGTTGTCTTTGGGCCACTTCCAATAGGCAAAGGGAAGACTGAGCCCTCAAATGGCAGTTGCCTGGACTTCAGCATCCATGCCTGGGGGTATAGGGGAGGCCAACCATCCTCTAAGAGGGGCTTTGGGTCCCCCTCCTACTCTCCTAGTGTCAGCTGTGGACATAATACAGATCTGGGGCTCAGCCAGACACCGAATGCATTCTTTGGGTGAAGTTGGACTCTAAGAAGGACCAAGATCCCAGAATAGGTGGACCATGACAAGCCGGGCATTGAGGCTCTGGGACCCCAGGGTGGGCAGTGTGGGCGGGGAAAGCAGATGCACACTGAGTTTGGGGGCTGGAGGGAAAGGGGAGGCCAAGTCTGTGGGGACGAAAGGAAATCTGGAGTCAGCATGATGCTGTCCCTGGTCTACCAGATGACTTCCAGACCATTTATAGCCTGGGGTATCCTGAACTCCCTGCCTCGCCGGGGCTAGGAGTTGCGTGTTAAGGACAGGCCCAGTCCCATCAGCGCGCCTCCCATGCCCTCCTCTGCCCCCTCGGAGATGCTGGCTGGGCCAGGCTTACCCTTGGCGTGCTTCCACATGACCTTGGGCGGGGGGTAGCCATCCACCGAGCAGTTGAGCACACCAGCTTTGCCGTAGATGCCATCCTGGTTGTTGGGTTGCACCACAAATCGAGGGGGCACTGCCGAAAGAGGAGGTAGAGAAACGGAGGGCTTGGGCACCTTCCATCCCTCGTTAGCCCTTCTGGGGCCTCTGTGAAGCTGGGGCAGGCAGCTTCTGCAACCCGAGAGATTGGAGGCTTTCGCTCAGTACTGGATGGGAGCTGGGAGTCCCGAGTTCCAATCTTGCCTTCGCCCATGACTAATCTATGTGTCTCCTCTGCTCAGTTTCCTGCCCTGGAAAGGGAGAAGCTGGGACCTCTCCATCTTTAAGGGCCCTGCTAGAGCCAACCTCCCATGAGCCTGTGATTCACACTGGACCTGGACGGGTCGGCCGGCCCCGCTCACCCCGCACGATGAGCTGGCGCTCCCTGCTCACGGTGGCTGCTGCGTTGCTGGCGATGCACGTGTAGTTGCCGTTGTGCTTGAGGGAGACGCTGGAGATCTGCAGGGAGCTCATGAACTCCTTGCTCTCGATGGTCACTCCCGAGCCCGAGAGGATCACCTGCCCGTCCTTCCTCCAGGTGATGCGGATGGGCATGTCTCCTGACGACACCACGCAGGGGATATAGAGCAGCTGGCCGATGGAGGCGGGTGGGAACTCGAAGGGCTGGATCAGAGGGGGCACTGGAGGGCAGGGGATGTGCCGTCAGTCCCTCGACTGGAGTGCAGGGCTGCCCCCACCCTGTTGTGGGCTTCGATGGCGCTCCCCAGGCTCTGATACCAAGCCGTGCTCCCGGAGCACCTGGCTCCCATACCCCACCTGGCCTGGATCGTCTGTATTAACTCTGACCTTCAGGTCTGTTCTTGACTTAGGCTCATTTCTTCTTGACTCTCATCTGCCTGCTCACCTGCTGTTCAGCTTGTCCCTGTGTTCTCAGGGCCCCCTGAGATGAGGTGCCCAGGTGGCAGGTGAGGAAGGCTGGTGCAGAGACTCCCCACGCACTGCCCCGTCCCCTCCCAGACACCCCCCATCAAGCATCAGGCAGGCGTGGGTGCCCACAGCATTGGCAGTTTCCTTTGCTTTTTACACATTGTCTCACCAAGCCTTCAGCCTAATTCCCACTCCACAGATGAGAAAATGGAGGTTCAGAACAGAGTACTAACTGCCCTAGTTAGTACTGCTCATAATAAGCGGTGCTGACTTAGAATCCGATCTGTCTGCTCTGCAGGTCCCGCAGCCTTCACCCTGAGACAGCCCCAAATACACCCAGAGCAGAGGCCCTCTTGTCTCATAAAGGAGCTCCCTTGGAGGTGGGCAAAGCAGAGAGGGAACCATGTCGTCCGTGGGACAGCTGCCACGCACCCAGCCTCCCTCCCTCGCTGCTGGTCTCAGCCCCCAGGGCCTGTCTGGAGCCCGAGTCCCCATGAGATGGGCCCTCCTTTCTCCGCTCTGGCTGGAGCATCAGCCATTATCTTTATGATAACTCAATTAGGCTGCGGTGGCTTCCCCAGCAAGTGGGGGGAGAAGAGAGTGAAGGAGACAGACAATTAGCTTAACAAGGATGAGCACCCAGTAGATGAGATTGCCTTTCTGCAGTCAAATAATTAAATTACAAGACTGCCCACAGTCTTCCCGCCTTCTCCCAGCTCCAGCCCCACCTCTCCTTGGAAGCCTGCTACCCTCCATCCTAGGCCCACCTAGAGTGGCCACAGCTGAGGAGGAAACTTGGCGGGGGGGAGGGGAGGCCTGTGGACTTCCAGGGCTCTGGAGGGAGGTGTCCACGGAAGTGGCCAGGCGTGGACAAAAAAAAAAAAAAAAACCCTTGGCAGCCCACTTGACCAAGAGCTCCAGACCTGGAGAAAGTGCCGTTTTGAAGGGATGCTGCCTCCAGGACCCCTGGCAGGGGCCTCAACCGACCTTTCCAATGTGGTCTCGTGCCTGGCCCTCCACTCCAGCCCAGGGGCCTTTCAGGATGCCATGGCCACCCCAGCCCCAAGCCTCAGCCCTGCCTGGGTGAGCACAGTAGTGTCTGTCCTCATCTCCCACCCTGTGACCCCTGCCCACTGGCTGGCTTTGACCCATCTCCTTCCAGATCTGCCTGGACCCAGATCTCGTCCTAAACCCACGAACCCCAGCCAGGCTTCCTGTGCTCTCACCAGTGTCCAGATCAACACAGCCCTGTCCGTGGCTACTGCTTCTCTCTGGGGTGGGGCACTGTCCCCAGTGCTCTGGGAGGTTTGCTGAGCTATGGACATCTGTAGACAGATTCCTCTGAAACCCAGATGACCTAATGACCTCCCAGAGAGTCCTCCTGCTGGGCCTCTGTGGATCCTCCTCCTGGCATGCATGTCTAGGTCAGACCTAGGCCACCAGACCTCCTCGGGCTGTTTGGCAGACTTGCTGCAGAGGTCCTGTGCATGCCGGCTTATGGCACTTATCGCAGGCCTCCACCAGCTCAGTGGTTAGGGCTGATGACATCCCACAAGGGCTCCAGACTAGCATTCTGACACCCCTGTAGTCCAGGAACCCAGATAGCTTGGAGGAAGAAGAAAGCCTGGGGTTCCTGGCTCCTGCTGGCTAAATATGAGGATGAAATCACCACCATCTTACTGGGCTCTGGGAGCTGGGACTTATACATCTATAAATATTTACACAGCAAACTGTAGGTGCCCAATAAATGCTTATTGGGTGAGTAAAAGAATAGACATATGTCCTGATATAATTTCTTAGGGCAACCTCAGAGGTGGGCTGCCAGCGTTGGGACAGGTGGGGGACATGCAGGGGACAGGGGCCCATCTAGAACGAGAGAGGTGCTCTGTGCTGCTCCTCCAGAGGTGGCACTCTCGAGCCCAGAGTGCCTCCCTTGGTCCTTCCTAGGCTCAGGCCCTTGCTATTACAGCAGCAAACCAGTGCCGGGGCTTGACAAGTCTGTGAAGGCCATAATGCAAGCAAGGGGAGCAAGTGGGAAGGGCCAGGAGCTGGCGAGCAGGGCATGTGGGCAAGGCAGGGCAGCCTGGGAGAAGGCCAAGGCACTGTCAAGTCTGGGGGCCAACCCCGGGGACAGAGGGACAGAGCGCTGCATTTCCATCGAGGACAGAGCGAGGGGAGATTTAGTTCGGGTCTGGGGAAGACTACCTCTCTCAGTAAAAAGGGATTTAGATAATGGAACAAGTTACGAAGGTAGGTTAATTCATTAGTCAACTAACTCATCTAATATTTATGAAAGGCCTGCTCGGCAAAGGCATCGTGCTCCGTGTGCGCCAGAGTGTGCCGCAACTACAGAGGAAGGCTCGGCAGCCAGGGGCTGACTGCAGGGGAGCGAATCCCCGCCCCATGGTCACTGGGCCTGCATCCCTGGACACACAGACACTGCGCTCAGAGCAAAGGGACATGCCCTCCAGGGGCTGGCGGCTGCCTCATAGAGCACATGGTTTGAGGTCACCTTGCTGCCAAAAAATGTGGGAGAGGGAAAAGGTCAGGGACAGAGGCCAGCCAGGGTCTGTCACTCTCTGTGGTCTGTAGAAATGACAGGCCTGGGATAGCCTGGAGGGAGAAGCAAGCCCCGGGCTCCCGCTCCTGCACAGGCTGGCTAGACACGAGGAGGAGAGGTATGGGCGGGAGGCTCCGGAGCAAGCTGTGGGCCCCTGGATACGGACATGTGGCGGCGGCCCAGGCCCGGGGCTGCTTTCTCACCTTCGGCTCAGCCGTGCCTTTGCCCATGCTCGTGGACGGACACCAGCTGGTTGGACGTGTGTGTCCCTTTCCACCTCTGGCTCTGACCACCTCCACCTGGCTACGGTCAGGGCTCTCTTCAGGGCGAGGGCAGTCCCGGTGTTTCCCCAGCAGCTGGCTGGCTGGAGGACGTGAATGCCACAGGACCCAGGGACATCTCCCTAGGAGCTCGGCTTTGGCCACAGCCCCAGTAGCAGGTGCTACCATGGCAGAGGCCAGAGGCCAGAGTGGCTGGGGAGATACAGTGGTGGTGGCAGTCCATGTGGTGTCTGGACACCATAAAGCCTTTATAACCATTTGTCTAGAGTGTCACGCGGTGCTGACCACCAGCCCAGCCCAGCCCATAAATACTTTATGAGATCTCTCATCATCTGTTTTTGAGACTGGGCCTTATATTTATGGCACCTGCGGGCAGAGAGTGTAATGTGGGAAGTCCGGTCTCTGCTCTGTAGTGTGGATGTGGAAAGAGTGGCTCTGGCGCCTGGATGCCTGGGTTCTAGGCTCACAGCTTACCAAGTACCTGTGCCCTTCGCACCCATTCTACCTCTGCCTCTGAGCCTCCTTTTCCTCACCTGCGAGATGGACCAATTAACCTCTGAAGCCTGATACTGACTTCCTAGTTCTAACAAGTCTCATGTTTTCAGGACAATCACAGCTTACTTTGGTTTTTACTGCAGCCCTCTCTTCTCAGGAAGCCCTCCCCCCAGTCCCCACTGTTAAAGTTGCAAGCCCCTCCCGTCCCCTTGGCACTCTTCTCTGAGGCCCTGTTTGACCCAAGGCGTCTTTTATGTATTTGAGGCAACATCTGTTTCTCTACTGAAGTGCAAACTCCCAGGGGGGACAGGGAGTTTTGTCTCTCTTGAGAATGGCTGCATTGATAGAGCCTAAAACAGCCTGTAATATGGAGGGCACCCGGTCGATGCCACTGAAGGAATGAGGCTTCACCATCATCATCATCGTCGCGACCACCGTCATCCCCAGCCCAGTCTGCCCCACAGGAGCTTCCTTCGTCCCCTCACCCCCAAATGCAATTGGGAACCTCCTCCCACGGAGCCCGTCATGCTCCACCTATATTTTCCAGTAGGGTTCTTTCCGAGCCTCCACCTCTGCCAATAGCAGGCATTTAGCCAGATTGCTGGCTCTGTCGTATGCCCTGTGATCATAGAGATCCCACCCTATTCCTTGGGGTGGAAGAGGACCCTGCCACAGGCTCTTGGGCATTCTGCAGGGACAGGATGGAGACATAGCTGAAGTGCTCTGCACTGGGTAGGGAGGAGGACAGGTGCTGTGGGTGGGGGTGGGCATCCGTGTCCTCTTCAGCTTGCTCTGTGTGGGGACTGGGCACTAAGGCCAGAGCCTGCTGAGCCTGGGCAGACAGTGCCTCTGCCCTCACGTTGGCCTCAGACGCTGTCAGAGGCTCAGCTGTGGGCTGGAGATGCCTCCTCACTGAGCAGTGCCCAGAGGCCTGGCTGCAGTCTTGCCTTCCCAGTTAATCAAACATGCAGCCCCTGTGTGCCCAGAGATGCTTTTATGCCACATTATTTTCCAGCTACAAGAGGCCCTAAAGTCACCAACTCTAGGTTGGATCCGTGTGCTCTCTTCTTAGCATCCTGCCAAGGATCTCTCTGGAAGCCCAGAGACCAGCGCTTGACTCTCCTGCAGCCTGGCTCTCCTCTGCCAGTCGGTGTTGCAGCACTGCAGGTGCCAAGCCCAGGCAGTCCTGGATGTACCCCTGCCCCATCCCCCTGCTCCTCCCATTGTTGGGCTGCTATAGACTCTTTTGGGTAGTATTCACAGGGTCCCACCTGCAGCTACCTCCTGTGCTCAGGAATGCTGCCTTGCAGGAGGGCGCCAACAGAGGAACTGTTTGTGTCACTGCTAGTGCGCATGTGTGGGTGTGCTCAAGTGTGAACGGCTAGTGTGTTACTTTGATGCACAAACATTCATATAATGGGTACCAGTGTATACATGCATATGCATGCATACACAGGTCCCTGCACACGCATGTGCATGCATGTTGGGTGTGTGTGGCTCTTCCTAGCTCTGTGTTTGAAAAACTCATCAGACAAGCAGTCCCAGAAGGAATGGAGTCAGCAGTTGTTTTTCCAGCTCATGGAGCAGCCTGGGTCTTCCCTCCACTCTCCTCACAAGCCCTTGGCCCATCAGAGGAGAAGTGGTGGGGGGAGTGGGGGGGACTTGCAGTTGTATCTCAAGCTCCTAGTACCATCTGCCCTGACAATTCCTGGTCCTTTTCTGCATTCAGCTCTCTGCTCTGATCCTCAGGAGCTATGCACTTTCCAACACTAGCCGTGGTGGGGTCTAGAGTGCTGCCCCTGGGGCTGTGTCTTCCTCCCCAAGTCAGGGCCCATGCTGTGCCCAGGGCACCTCCTCCACCCCTCTCCGGGTGGCTCTTGGAGGAGCACAGCCGCTAATCAAGCAGCGTGTTCATAATCAGCTTGGATGGGCACTTCTGTGAATGTGCATTCTAATGAGGTGGGGGAGAGGGAGCAGCAAGAGGGTGGGGCCAGGGACCCCAATGGCAAACTTGGGTCCCAGAGCCCCCCAGCAAAAGAGGCTCCTTGGTCTAAAGAGAAAACAGGTGACCTCACCCCCTCTAGGGCTGCATTTCTGGGATACTTCAGACCCTGATGGTGGGGAATAGAGAAGATACACACACACACTCATACTCCCCTGCCCCCTTTGAGGGCTGGGGACTGTCGCTCAGCACTATCGCATAAGCCTGGAGAGTCACTGAGACGGAATGCATCAGATTCAATTCATTAGGACTGATCGTTCCCTGAATGGGCTTGAATAATTGATGAGCAGAAACAGCTTTCAGGATGTTCCGAGTACTCTGGGGCTCACTGGAGCCCTGTTATTATTATTTTTTTAACGCCAACAAACCCAGCCAAATGCTTGCTGGTGCAGTTGGGCGAAAGGAGTGGAACAAAGGTTAGATGTTTTAATATGTGATGTTTACACTGTAGGCTTTCGGTCCACTGCTTGTAACAGAAATGGATACAGGCAGCGGGAGGATGGGGGGCCGGGGAGGCAGACTGTGCTGCATCTTATGTCCACAGAGCTGATTTTTCCAGGACCCAAGGGGTAGGGATATGGCCTGGGGTGGCGAGGTTCCCACTGGTGCAGCAAGGCCCCTGGGCTGGGCGGGGGCATTAGGCCCCAACACCCCTGGCCTTCCTGCAGTGCAATGGAGGGTAGAGGGAGGCAGCATGGTCAGGGTGTCCTCTCTGCTCCCTAGGCCGCGATGCCCACAGAGTCCCCCAGCTCTCAGGCTCAAAGTGAGGATCCCATAAGCCACTCCAACCCAGACTAGCGTCCCAGCTTCAGCTCAACACACACATACTGTCTGGTACCATGACAGGTGGTGGGTACCCGTGATGCAGGTGACAGGGCTGAGCACTGTGAACCAAAGGACAGGAACGCGGGGTGAAGGCCCGAGCCGGCCTCCCCTGCGGCTGCCTGGCAGCCTCTACCTCCTCCCTCCTCCCAGGCGCCCCTTTTCCTGCCCACAATAATTCCATTCCATCTTCCTTCCCTGGAGCAAAGAAGACACCAGGTCTGAGGCCCACGGGGTCCTCCGCTGCATCAGGCCCCTCTGCAGGCCTGGCCCCTCTTCTCTTTTCCTTCTTCCCGTGGGTCCTGGGCCCAGGGTCCTGATTAATGTTATCCCTCCCTCTCTTTTCTCAAGATGAGGTGAGGGGGTCTTTTCAGACTCCCCAAGGTGTACAAACATCTGGGGGAGGGAAGTCCTCAGGCCTCAGGGGCTCTAGAATGTCTCCGAGACACTCTCTTCCATCTTTCTCCTTGGTGGTCCTGGAAACTCTACTTCGTTATTCCTGAGGGGGAGGCTGCAGCAAACACTCCTCCCTCGGCCTGCCCTTCCCTCATCCTGGTCACCTCTCCTTGGCCAGGCTGTAGGACCCTCCTTCCCCTTCTGTCCCCAGAGCAACCGGGACCCCTCCTTCACATTGCGCAGACAAGCTCCAGGCCCATCAGTCACACAGAATGTATTTGGGGACTCCACGTACCTGCAGGGCCCCGGAGCCATGGGGGTGCAGGTCAGTGGCTCACACCTTCACTTATCTGCTCCTTTATAGCCATTCAGATTTTCCGAGGCTACTGTGCTCCAGGCAGAGACACAGACCTCACGCTGCACTGCTGGGCTTGCAGGCTCACAAGGAGGCCATGCTTGGCAGGACTCAGGCAGCACTTGCAGACGGAAGGTCCTTCCCCACCCCAGAACAGCAGCCTGGGATGGCCACTCTGCCCAGGAGGGACCAGGTCACCAGCATGCGCTCACTCCACCCTAGCCTCCTGTTGCTCATCTCTGGTGTGGCCTGATGAGCTCCTGGCGGGTCCACACTGACATCTGAGGCCTGATGTAGCCTATCATCTATGACCTGGGTCTCCTGTCTGAGACGATCTGCCTCCTCTTTGTAACCAGGCCCTCGTACCCCTGGGGTCAGTGCAACTGTGTCCTGAAGCCTATAGGGGAACCTGGAGGCAGAGCTCCTCCTGACCTTCTACCCCAGACCCTTTCTTTCAAAGGCCAGGCCAGCCCTTTCCCTCTGTGCAGAGCCGTGGATTGGACAGGCTCTGGCTGGGCGAGGCCTACCTTTGACAGCCACGTGGACACTCTGACTGATGGAGAGCTGGGGCTGGATGAGCACGCTGCACAGGTACTCCCCCTCGTCCATGCCCTTCTGCACGTCTGTCAGCTTGAGGGTCCCGTTCTCAAACACCACCTGGCGGTGGTTGTCTGGCAGCAGCAGGGCGTCCTTGTACCACTTGATGGAGTAGTAGGGGTAGCCGATGACCCTGCAGTTGATGAGGGTGTCCCGTCCGGCCACTGCGGTGATGTTCCTCATTGCCCGGATGCTGGGGGGGCCTGAGGCGTGGGAGGGAGGGAGCGGAGAGGAGGGGCGAGCGGTGCCGTCAGCCCAGGACCGCCAGCCACCATCCTGTGGTACTCTGCTCAGTTGCTCAGCCCCTGAGATTTCTGTGGGTGACAATCTGGTGAGTGGCAGAGGGAGCCCTTTTTTGAGGCCAAAACTAGAGGCTGGGGTTGGGGTCACCTAAGGTCTCTGCAGGACTCGCTATTGCTAGCACCAAATGGTACAGACAGACCTGCACCACATGTAGCTGCGCCAAGAATCCCTTATCAGGCAGGACAGGGCGAAGCCTGACTGTGGCCTCCTCGGGAGGATGCAGGAGGGCCTGCCTGCATTTATGAGAGGTCAGGATTTTGGGGTTGGAATGGAAAGGTCGGCATTTGTAGTCCCCTGTACCCAAAGGACCTGACATGCAGTGGCTATTTGAAGGATGGCAGGGAGGTCTCACGGCACGAGTTGATGATTTATTTGATTTCATCAGGTAAATGTGTATTGTGGGCCCCTGAGAGGAGGCTATAGAGGGGCCCTGGTCACACTGGCTGGGGGGGGGAGTGTCTTCAGCCGGGGCAGCTAGGCAGGGGGCAGCATGGGGGCAGGAGGGAGGCTCAGAGGCCCCCACGCAGGGACAGTGTTAGACAGGGTTAAGGAATGGGGGTAGGACTAGGGAATCCCCCAGGGCCCTGAAGTTCTACCACCTTCCAGTTCAGAGGGGAGGGCAGGAGGGTGGGTAGATGCAAGGCCCAGATGTCCTGTGTGTGGCTGCACCTGCATGACCCTTCCTGCCCCCAGGGCCACCACTGGCACCCTTCCCTCCTCCTCCCCTGCCCCTGGGGTGGAGGTCACTTGTAGAGTCAGATAAGGACCAGTCAGGTCCATGGGACACCAAAGAACATCGGAGATTTCTCACCACAGTGGCCCGGAGAACTGAGATATGGGGACGATCACCCTGAGGATCCTGCCCACTTGTGGAGGCTGCCTGCCTCAGAGTACCCCCACCTAGCTTCAGCCTCTACTCGTTTTCTTTTCTTTTTTTGGTGGTATTAGGGATTGAACCAGGGTTTCACACATGCTAGGTAAGTGCTCTTATACTAAGCTACATACCCAGCCCATTTTTAAAAAGTTTTTATTTTGAGACAGGGTCTCACAAAGTTGCCCAGGCTGGCCTTAAACTTTTGATCCTCCTGCCTCAGCCTCCTGGGTTGCTGGGATTACAGGCCGGTGCCATGGTGCCCAGCTTGCTTCCTATACTTGATGGCCTGAGGCATGAAGGAGAAGAACACACTTTGGCTGCCTGCACTCCTAGAACCCTTGGGGGCTGCCTCAGCAGAGGAACGATGGGAGCACAGCTGTTGCGGGCATTAAGGTCAGGCCCGGCCCTCTGCCCGGCCCCGGCCCCGGCCCTGTCCCTGTCCCTGCAAGGTCCTAGTGGGGCTGGCAGATGCTAGCAGGTATGTAGCGTGCCTTGGGCCAGAGTGACTGGATGGGTGGCGGTGGGAGGGTGGGCAGGCTGGACAGTGGGAGAGGAGAAGGGGGGAGGATGGGGTGAACGATAGCAGACACGCGCACGCGCGCGCACACACACACATGAGTGGACGAGAAGGCTTGTGGAGGCCAGGGCAAAGGGGATGGAGAGGGGAGAGACCTCTACTAAAATCAAAATGACGATTAATAATAAGTACTAATCACCACAAGAATGATGGTAACCACAGAGATGGCAAAGGAACTCAAAAGCCTATTCTGAGATTTAAATGTAGACAGGCACCTCTTACGTTTATTCGCGCCTGATATTCAGCACTGCCCACCGAGTTCCGCGCGGTGCACCGGTACACGCCCCCGTCGCGGATCTGGGGGCCTGTGACGTTCATGTGGCTGATGGTGGTGCCATCGGACATGGTGTACTGGTTGGTGCGGTGGCTCCCGTCCCGCACGATGGGCTCGTCGTCCAGGGCCCAGGTGACCGTAGGGGGCGGGGCACCCTTGGCAGCGCACATCAGTGAGAACCGCTCCCCGGGGTTGACCACCTTCTCGCTGAAGGACGAGGCGATGCGGGGTGTGCCGTCTGCGGGGAGCGAGGAGCCCCCTCAGGGTCACAGAGCCATGGGGAGACCCTCCCCCAGGCCACCCACCCTGGCAGGGCAGGAGGCAGAGAAGAGCCATCTGTGCGTCGGTTCGTTTGCTGAGCACAGTCTGGCGAGGGGCGGTTACTGCTCACATGGCTTCAGACTCCCAGGTTCCAGTCTGCCCTGAACCGCTTGCTAGAGCTGCGTCTCTGGGCAGATGACTTAACCTCTCTGAGTCTTCCCATCTCTTATTGGTGGGAGATGGGGTTAACAGTGACAAGACTCACACACACCTTGTTCGTCATTGTGAGGATTAAACGAATTAATGCATTGAAGGTGCTTAGCACAGTGCTTTGTGAGTACTTAAGAAGTGTTAGCTCCTCTCAAGTTTTCCTTGTCTGCCTTTATTAATGAAGATTGTGAGGCTTGCGGGCAGCCGTGCGTGGAGTGAGCCACCCTGCCGAGTCGATGCCAACACTTTGCACTTGACCGTGCCCACGGGAGGGGTGGGCTGTGGCAGCCCCCTTAGCAAAAGGCCTTACGTTGGAGGCTTAAAACATAGACTTCCCAGAGGCAATGGAAGTGGGCAGTCTGTGGCCCAGCCTCCAGCCTCGGTTAGCCAAGTGGCCTTGCTGAGCGTCGGCTTCCACGCCCCAACTTCCTCCCCGGACTATGGGAGAGGTGACTACGGGCTCTGGCCATCCTTCCATATGAGACTGTTGTAAAGAATTATAAAGGCATTGAGCGCCCCATAAATATGTATAGCTTTTATTTGTCAACTAAAAATAAAAAATGTAATAAAAGTAGGTATCGGATACTTAAAAAAAAAGGCAAATGAAACACAGCATTCTTTGCATCCTTTCTCTGCTGCACAAGATGCTGATGTTGACTTAAGACTCAGCCAGTCTGCCAGCCCCATCCCTAGATCTGGGGACCCTTGTATAAAGCCTGGGGAGAGCCTGGTGCCTGGGAGTGCCCATGGGGCCCCCTGGCCTCCACCCCTCCCTTTCCAGCCTTCCCCACTCTCTCCCCTTCTGTTGGCCTCATTTCCATCTGCCTCCTGTCAACTGGCCATTAACACCGTCCACTGGAACCTCTGTAATTCCACCCAAGGCAAGGGGTGGACCCTCAGGGGACTATGAGCCAGGCAGGTGTGGTCTGCCCCCTGTGATTCAGAGGTCCCCTGAAGTGAAAGGTCTGTGCTGGGTTGTACTTGCTCGTGGGGCAGAGAAGAGGCCAGGGCCCTGGAGGACAAGGGCTGAGGTTTGGTGTGTGCTCAGCTCCCAGGTCCCACCTCCCAGGAGTGAGGGCCCTCAGGCCATGGCCAGGGGACCTGCGGAGGACCCCAGTCCTGTCACCTTGCTCGGGGTTGGCACCTCCTCGTCAGTGATTTTGTTTTGCTGGTTAACAGTGAAGGAGGGCTGGGGAACCACTAAACCTGTTGGTGAGACGGGATTTCTTTTTTTTTTTGCGGTACCAGGGATTGAACCCAGGGGCGTTCTACCTCCGCGCTACACCCCCGGCCCTATTTTTTTTTATACTTTATTTTGAAACCGGGTCTCACGAAGTTGCGGAGGGCCTCACTAGGTAGAGAGAGAGAGAGAGAGAGAGAGAGAGAGAGCGCTGAGGCTGGCCGCGAACCCGGATCCTCCGGTCTCCGCCTCCCAAAGTACTGGGATTACAAGCGTGTGCCACCACGCCCGGCTGGTGAGATGGGATTTCTGCCAAGGACCCTGCCTGTGTGCAGGTGAGCAAGAGGGGCCTCCTCTGTGTGGCCCCTGCCCGATGCCAGGCTCATCTTTTAGCAAATGGAGGGCAAGGTGGATTTTAGTTCTCATCTACTTTCTTGGCCCGGTAACCACCATATTCAGAGGTGCTGGGTGAGGATGCCCAGGTGGTAGCAGCTTTAAAGGGAGAGATGCAAGTGGAAAGAGACCTCTGGCAAGAGGCAGGGCTGTGAGGAGGCCTCAGGCTGGGGGAGGGTTCAAAAGTCCAGAGGCTCCTGACACTCCTCCAGCCTCTGGGAGACTGAACACCTCTGAGACCCTAAAGAAGACCTTTCTGATAGTAAACTTCTAGTAGTTTGGTAGGACAAAGGCAATACAGTATGAAGGTTGAGAGGCCTGAGTTCAAATCTCGGCCCCGTCCCTTGGGCAGAGCTGTGTGACCTTGGCTGAGTAACGGCAGCCTTGGTTTCCTTAAAAAAGGTCTGTGTGCAGGGCCTCGGAGGTGCGGGAGACAGGGTGCCTGCCTGGAGTGCCGTGGGTGCTGGACCAAGCCTCCCAGGGGCATCACCACTCCCAGGAGGAGGGACCACGGCCCCACCCGCCTGCCCACCCGCCCCTGTGCCGGTGCCAGCTTACCCTCCAGCACGATGATGGAGAAGTCCTGGGCGGTCTGGGCCTTGCGTGTGGCGAAGCACTGGTAGGCACCCGAGTGGCTCTTCTGGGCCGAGGCGATGAGCAGGGTCTCGTTGCTGAGCCCGCGGATGGAGATGGCCGCGTCGGGCAGCACCAGCTCCGTGTTGCGGTACCAGCGGAGGGTGAACTCCGGGGAGCCGGTCAGTGCGCAGGACAGGATGACCGTGCTGCCGATGCCCGTCTTCAGCTTCCTCGGTGTCAGGGTTACGTGAAGGGGTTCTGGCAGGGCCAGGTGGGAGGTGTGAGGGGAAGCGGGAGATGGAAGAGACAGAGGCTGACTGAGGGCAGAGCGCACCTGCGGTGGGCTGGGTGGCAAGGCCACGCAGACAGGGACCGGGGAACTTGCTGCCTGGGCCATTTTACCCTGTCAAATGGCAGGCTCCCTCCCCACCTCTGGTGCTGATGGCCTGCTTCCCTGACTCAGGTCCCTCTGCCCTGCTGGGGACAAGGAGGCTGGGAACTTGACCAGCTGCCCATCCTTGCAGTCACCCACCGAGAGACCATGGAGGCACCTTTGTCCCCATGGACTGTCCCCACGCCCATGCAGACCACCAGCTGCTAACCCTGGTGGTCTGGCTTTCTCGCCTCCCTGCCTCCCTTCAGCTGTCCCTGCTCCAGCCACACCCTGCTCAGAACTTCTATGGCTCCCAGCACCTAGTGCCATATTCCAGGCCCTCTGGGACTCAGGAGCCTCCCCCTCCTTCCCTGCCCCCTCTTGGTTGTCACCAAGGCCACAGCGTCTGGTCTCAGGGCCTATGCCTGGAGCACGCTGCCCAATTCCTGTTCATCCTTTTTTTTTTTTTTTTTTTTTTTACTGGGGATTGGACCCAGGGGCATTCTACCTCCAGGTTACACCCCTAGCCCTATTTTTTGTTTTTTATTTTGTTCTCACTAAGTTGCGGAGGGCCTCATTAAGTAGCTGAGGCTGGCCACGAACCTGGTTCCTCCGGTCTCAACCTCCCAAGTACTGGGCTTACAAGTGTGTGCCACCACGTGCGGCCTCCTTCTCATTCTTCACACTGAGCTCTGGCCACTTCTTCTAGGAAGCCTTCCTGGACACTACGCCCCCTCCTAGGCTGGGAGAAGGATCCCTTTTTTAGGTCCCTCTGGGTATAACACACCACAGTGTCTTTTCATCACTTCTCTTGGGAGCGGGGCGGCATCGCCATAGCTTTATGTCCCTGCCAAGACTTGAGCCGTGTTTATGGATTGTTTCACCCTAAGTCACTATTCTCCTGATCTCTGTGGCTCAGGTTGTAGGAGCGTGGGGCCCTATGAAGTGTGTGTGTGTGTGTGTGTGTGTGTGTGTGTGTGTTGACCCTTCTATCTGTCTGCTCTTCTGTCCAGGGCTGCATACATGAGGTGGCACCCCAGCCCCAAGCAGGGTGTTCAACTTTCTAGTAATCATCTGTCCTGCACGCTGCCTCTCCCAGCTCTATGGTGGGTGCATGTGGGGAGGGCCTCTTTCCTCCCTGCAGAGGAATGCACTCCAACTGTCAAGACCCCTGGACTTGGGGCAAGAGATTGGGCTGGGATTTGGGAGTCACACCAGGCTCCAAAAGCCAGGTTTATGTCTCCTTGAGGGTCTGCAGCCCATGCTTATGGTGGGGGAGAGCAATGGGGTGAGGTCACCTGGCTCAGTCTACTCCCCCTGTCCAGGTTGAATGATGTTCAAGATGCCCTCAGGTACAACATTCAGGGCCTCCGGCTCCTTACTGCTGCCCCTTGAAGCGTAGGATTCCCCAAGAGTTCCCAGGGAGACCTGGAGGGGAGGGAACTCTGGGTGCCAGAGCTGGAAGGAGCCTCCTCATTTGACAGGTGGGGAACCTGAGATCGGGCCACATGAGGCAGGGGCAGGGCCCTGAGACAGCCCTGGATCTCAGGAACCCTTAGTTGGTCCCTTTCCCTGGCTCTGCCCCTCTGCCTGTCTGGTCTTCTAAGGCTCCTGCTTTCTGCATGGTGCCCTGGCCCCTCAGGCTCTGTGCTAGGAGGGGCAGAGAGGACCCGAGAGGACGTCCAGCTGGCAGCTCCCGGTGCAGCTGACTTGGTTGTTTGTGCCCAGCATTTGATCCTATGGATCAGTGCATCTATCAACTATTGCTAAATACTCTGAATGGAAGCCTAGGGCGGGGACACACGTCCTGTCTAATGGACTTATCATCAGCCTTGCTTCCTTCAGTTCAGCCAAGAAGCCCGCCGGGGCGCAGGCTCCTGACTGTCAGCCTCCCATCCCATTTGGCCCCCAAGGGGAGGGTCATTATCCCACTTCACAGGAAGGGCTCCAAGCCGACGGTCACCATTACGGAATCTGCCAGAACCGAAAGGCAGGTCTTCTGGTTTCAAACCAACTGATTCTCTGGGACACCAGCTGCAGTCGGAGGCCAGCCAGGAGTGTCGTCGGGGCCAGCCAGGGCAGGCGCAGCACCAGCACTGCCGCCCTGTCACCCCGGGCTGCTGACTCACCTACCACCGTGAGGGTCCCTGTGGCCTCTGCTGAACCAAAGGTGTTGGTGACTTCGCAGATGTAGATGCCGCTGTCCTCGGTCCGCAGGTCGCTGATAGTTAGCCCCGTGATGCGCTTGGTCCAGCGGCTGTCAGCCGGGAGGGGACGGCCATCCTTGAGCCAACGGATGGCTGGGATGGGGTAGCCCGAGGCGGCACAGGGCAGCTCCACCACATGGCCCGCCCATACCTCTTGGGAGTGGAAGCCATCCAAGATGGTGGGGATGGACTCTGCGGGGTCTGGAAGACAGAGAGGGTCAGCAGCCCCAGACAGCTGGGTGGGGTAAAGAGGGCTCGGGGAGGGGAGACGAGTGCCCAGACAGGAGCTGCTGGGTCTGTTGGGGCCACAGCCAGCTGCTCCCAGGGTGGCTCCAAATAAGCACTCGGGGAGGGCCTTTGTGTCTCCAGTGCACGGGAAGGCTGAGCCCTGAGAAGCACGCGCAGAAGCAGGCTCAGGGAAGGGGAGGGAATGTGGCGGGGTTCAGGGCCAGCGTGACAGAGCAGACGGAAGAGAGGAAAACAGAACACAAGGTGCGGAGCGGGGGAGAGCTCTCTTCATCCTGTCTCAAAGCAGCGACCCTGGGACCTGGGACTTGGAGTCTCCAGTCACAGTTCTTGCTAAGTCTCCTTCTGGACCTCCAGCTAGACTGGGGGTGCTCCGTGAGTATGGGGGAACAATCTACCTGCCCCTTCTCTACCTCCTCCTGCCTGCACCCTGGGCAGACTTAGAGATGTCTGTGCATAGCCATCGGACTCAGAAGCTTCCAGAAGTGAAGCATTCTGCAGACCCCTGCTCAACAAGCCCCCTCCACATGGCATTTCCAAACCAAGAGGAGCCCGTGCCTGTGAGATGGGTGGGCCGGACCCGCAGAAGACCCAAGCCCTGAGGGGAGGACTCGGCGCCTGCCACCCCGTCACCTTGAGCAAGCTGCTCACTCGCCCCAGCCTCTCCCCAACAGCCTCCCTGGGGTTTCTGCCTTTTGGGGACCTACCTCTACTCTACAGCCTCCTCAGACTCCCCTTAACCCACATGACACCCCACTTCTTATCCCAAATCCCAAGGCCTCCTGTGGTCTGGCTGTGTACTCTGTGGCCTGCCCACCCCCCTTGGTCCGCACATTCTCACGGTGGCATCCTGGGTCAACCTGGGTGCCCAGCCAGCCTGCCCCGCATGCCCACTCCTATTTATCTGCCACTGACTGTCTTCCACGGTCTCCTCTGGATGCCCCCTCTCCTGCCTCAATTTGCCCTGGGATCCTATAGAGTTTTCTTTTTCTTTCATTTATTTCAAGCAATCCCCCCTACACTCATTTTTTAAAGAAAAAAAAAACATCTAAAAGTGTTTTTTAGAATGGGTAATATATTCACGTGGCAAAACTTCAGAAAGCATAGAAAAGCGTATCGTGAAATGGAGTGTCTCCCACCCCTGTCCTCGGCCCCTATCCACCCCCTGAGGCGACTCATGGGGTGGCCTCACCTTTTCAACAGCAGCTGCCACAGATGGAAGACTGGGGCTCTTTGAGGCAGCATTGACCCCCGCATAGGGCAGCCCCCACCCCACCACTGTGAACCAGTCAATGTCTGAGGGAGGGTGAACGGGGTGCTCGGGGGCAGGGAGGGCCTCTGATCTGATTTTCCTGGATAAAACTCTACAGTAGAACTTCATAGACTGGAAGCGCACTTGAGCCGCTCAGGGCCTTGGAGCATATAAGAAGACGAGGTCGCTGAGCCCAGAGAGGCAAGGAGCTAGACCGGAACCACATTGCAGACTCAAGACTGGAAACCAGAGCCCCTCAGCCTTAGTGGGGTCCCCGCTGGAATAATGTGCCGATTTTGCTCAGGGGTGTGTGGTGGGAGCAGCTGACCCTGCTGCTTCCCTTCACTAGTGGGAAATGTCCTCTGTCCTCAGCTCATGTCTCTTGGAGAGGGGTCGAGCCAGGGTTTGCTCTGGGGGAAGGCTTTCTAGAAGGCTCTGTGCCCTTCCTGTCTTCCAGTGCTCTGTACGAGTCGCCTGTGGGTGGCAGGAGCCAGCAGGAAGTCACGAGGCCCCAAGTGTGAGTTCTGCCTCAGTTGCTGATCTGCCCTGAGACCTCAGGCAAGTCCCACGACCTCAGAGCTGAGGGTCCCCATCTGCCTGGCAGGGTGACCGTGGTGCTTTCAGACCTCACGAATCTTTCTCTCTCTGAACTGGGGATTGAACCCAGGGACACTGTACCTCTGAGCTAATTCCCTAGCCCCTTTTTATTTTAATTTTTTTTTTTAATTTTGAAACAGGGTCTCACTGAGTTATGGTGCACTGGCCTCGAACCTGCGATTCTCCCATCTCAGCCTCCCAAGTACTATGGTTACGGGAGTGTGCCCCTATACCCGGCTTCACAAGGTTTTTGAAGGCGACGATGCTGCAGCATGTGTCCAAGTGCTTCACAGACCATGTGGAGAGGTGGGTGAGCACGGCGATTACTATTAGGTGCCCACCCTCCCCCTGCCAGGTTCTGCGGCCTCTTCCCCACCCCCACCCCAGTGGGAACGGTTGAGAAGAACGAGTCCCGTGCCAGGCAGGAGTTACTCAATGTGACACTTAATTGATGCAAACACACACAAATTCCATGGCGCACAGCGGAGTTTACAAGTAGAGGACGGGGTGTGGGGGGGAGGGAATTAATCACCGAGGCTCAGGCGTGAAATTAAATTCTGAGAGAAAGAAACCTCTTTCATTACTCTGGAGCAGAAGTAAAGCGCTGCGGCGTGTACGCGCGATGGCCTGGGGGGACTGGGTGCTGCCAGCCCCAGCACAGGGGCTGGGAAGACAGATGGCCTGTCCTGGTTACACAGAAGCTTCAAGGGGTGCCCCAGGGCTGGCCGGGCTGGCGTCAGGGTGCCTGTGCAGGCTTCCAGGGACGAGGGACTCAGCCTCTGCTCCTGGCTCTGTCCTGTGTGCACTGGGGGCCTGGGCCTGGTCCCACAGCCCCTCTAGTCCCTGGTTGCCTCCTTTGTAAGCACAGACGTTGAGACCTGTCCACAGAGCCTCGGTGGGGACACTGTGACCCAGCACAAACCCCTGGGCAAACTCTGAAGGCTCCCAGGTGCGTGCACGGCTATTGTCAGGTGTACCTGGGGAGGCTCAAACTATGCCTACAACTGCCTTTTCTCACATAGAAAATAGATAGACGCGAACACTGCCTTCTGCCACATCCCCTGCTACAGGAACGCAGGGGACACGAATGGGACCCGTATCACCATCACTGCAGCCGGGACCCCCAGTGCCTCCTGCGTGGCGCTGAACTTCCTCACAGCAGCCCGCCTTCCTCTGGCCATTTCACAGATGAGGAAGCTGAGGCTTGCAGATGCCGTGCATTTCTCGCTAGGTTGCACGCATAGCCAGTGAGAAGTGAGGCTGGGATGACCTGATTCGTAAATGCTGTCTTTTTTTGGCCCTACTGGGATCATAAATACCCTTTTAATAACACACTTCATTATCCTCCTCCCCACACCTCCCAACTCTAACACGCACTTAGTGAACACTGGAGGAGGAGCACAGATGCGTCCTGCCCTGGCCAGCCCCAACCCACGTCCTGGGCTCAGTCTTGTCCAGGGAAACATGCCCTTGCAGGGCCCTGGCCATGAGAGGCGGGATGCCATGCCACGCCACGCCATGCCACGCCACGCCACATCACACACCCTTGCCAGCCTTTCTCAGGACTGATCCCACCTGGGGAGTGGGTGGGGGTGTGAGACTGGAGGTCCAGCCAGGCCCCCCGCACAACTCCCCGCACTCCTCGCTCTAGCACCAGCTGCACTTCTGTGCAGACAAGCAGCTCACAGCCACATCACATCACCCCTCCCTCCTCTCAGGTCCCTCCCTCTGCATCTCTCCCGTATCTTCCTTTTGTCTCTGTGTGGTCTGTCCCTTCCTATCCCGCACTAGCCTCTCTCCCCTTCCCACTGCCAGAGTGCCGTCCCAGGCTACTTCTACGTCCAGGTTCAGGCTTTCTGTGTGAGTCCTGAGCAGGGGTGTCTCTCTCGCTTCTCTGCCCCTTCTCCCACGGCTGGTGCTCTGCGAGGAAGGAGAAGGCTGCACATCCTCCAGTTCAGTGAACATCTTTTGAGAGACTCCTGCCTATCTGCCCCCCTCCCCCTGAAAATGGAGGCCCAACCAGCAGACTAGAGGGCGAAGGTTTCGATTGTCATGGAAGGCCTGCAGGAGGGGGATTTCTGTGCCTATCCCACATTGTATGACAAGCATGCGAATGAGATGCAAAACATGATACAAACAAGTCCCTGTGATTTGGAGGCAAACAGCTCCAACATGCGTTTGGGAATTCTGATGTAGATTTCAAGTCACATGACAAAGATGGAGCCACGTAGCATAACCCCACCTCCTCCCCGCGACCGCATGGCTTCCGTCACATTGACCAATGCATGACTATTCACTTGGCACCTACTGTGTGCCAGACCCAGGCCAAGCCACTGAGGACACCAGGGTGCCAGAGAGCCTGGCCACCGCCCTCCCCTCTTTCTCTCCTAGTCTTGCCTCCAAATATGTTAGGTAGATGGGCAGTCATGTGTTGATCGGGGTAGATCTCACCAAACCACAGAATGCCAGAAGCAGACAGAGGCAGAGTGGCCAGCTAGGCTAGCTCCTTTCCCAGAGCCTAGAAAGGATGTGTGATCTCCTGGGTCTAATCCCCAAAGCCAGGCGTGCTGGCTGTCAGTTCATCCTCTTTCCAAAAGCCATTGCAATCTCATCTCCTCAAACCAGGGGCTTTCAAATGTGTAGGTCTCACGCTATTAGGAGTCTGTTAAATCCATTTGGTGGGTTGCAACCAGCATTTAGAAAACTCAAAACAGGGTGGGACAGAATAGAAGCTACCACAGTGCGTCGTACAGGGTGTGGGGAAATACCAGTGCGCTTCACATAGGTGATTGATGATCAAAACATCTGCCTGTGGCTTGCTGTTAAAGAGTGGAAACCACTGTTCCAGAAAGCCTCCCTTGAAGGGTGCCATATGCCTTCTCCACTCCGCTGGAGGCTGCGTGTGGGTGCTTGGCCGGCCCCTCCGGAGGACCTGGGGCCTGGAATCAGAGCTTGAATCCTGGCTAGGCCTCCCACTGCCTAAGTACCTTGAGCCAGCTGCCTTGCTTCCCTAAAATTTGGTTTTCTCACCTGTAAAAATAGGGAGGTCAAGGCATACATCTCACAGGGTATATAGGTGCCTCACAGCAAATGAGGAGGATCCCTGGTTCACAAGAGGAGTCAATGAAGATCAGCTCTAACCCTCCTCAAAATCTATAATCGTAGCCAGGTGTGGTGGCGCACGCTTGTAATCCCAGTACTTTGGGAGGCAGAGACCGGAGGATCTGGGTTCGCGGCCAGCCTCAGCTCGCTCTCTCTCTCTCTCTCTCTCTCTCTCTCTGTCTCTCTCTCTCTCTCTACCTAGTGAGGCCCTCACAACTTCGTGAGACCCGGTTTCAAAATAAAGTATAAAAAAATAGGGCCGGGGGTGTAGCGCGGAGGTAGAATGCCCCTGGGTTCAATCCCTGGTACCGCAAAACAAACAAACAAAAATCTATAATTGTGTCAGGAGTGGTGGTGCACGCCTGTAATCCCAGCACTTGGGAGGCTGAGAGGAGGATTGTAGATTTGAGCCCAGCCTCAGCAATTTAGCGAGGCCCTCAGCAACTTAGTGAGACCCTGTTTCTTTTCCTTTTTCTTTTTGCAGTACTGGGGATTGAATCTAGGGGCATTCTACCTCCGAGCTACACCCCCAGCCCTAGTTTTTATTCTTTATTTTGAAACAGGGTCTCACTAAGTTGCAGAGGGCCTCACTAAGTAGCAGAGGCTGGCTGCGGACCCGGGTCCTCCCGTCTCAGCTTCCCAAGTACTGGGATTACAAGCGTGCGCCACCACGCCTGGCTGAGACCCTGTTTCAAACAAAAAAATAAACAGGGCTAGGAGTGTAGCTCAGAGGTAGAACACCCCTGGGTTCCATCCCCAGTACCATAAAACAAACAAACAAACAAACAAACAAACAAACAAACAAACAAGCAAACATCCCCAAACCTACAATTGCTCCAGAGTAAGGATCCTTTAGAAATATACTGTTTATGTTCTGCCTGCTTTCAAATGTTGCCAGGTGGCCTCCAACAAAAGACGCACATGCTCTCATGGATGAAATAGAATCTTAAAAAACCTGTGGGGGCACTGAGGATATGCAACAATCTTCCGAACCTATTAATAGTTACTATGTTCAAGTATCAGATTTTATCCGTGAGCTTCCTGACAGGGAAGGCAAAAAGAGGAATGGGAGGCTGGGTC
Organism: Glis glis; assembly: GCA_004027185.1. Taxonomy (NCBI): domain Eukaryota; kingdom Metazoa; phylum Chordata; class Mammalia; order Rodentia; family Gliridae; genus Glis; species Glis glis. The sequence continues at coordinate 39,969 of PVJS01007098.1, forward strand.
CAGGGCCCTCACCACTGGGTAGGTGTTAAGGTGCAGACGGGCTCTTCAAGAGAACCCAGCATCCTCCGATACTAGCTCCCGAGGAAGGTCTGTCCCGAGTTCTTACGCACAGGGCACCCAAAACAGACCAGACAAGGTCTTGCTGGTGGTTCCTGCTCCGTGTTTTTTAAGCTCCTTCCTGGGGTGCCCTGATGGGTCCTGGCCGTGCCCTCCCTCCCCAGTCCTCCTCCTACCTGTCACGGAGAGGCGGGCCCCGTTGCTCTGCCGGGTCTCCCCGCTGTACTTGTGCTTGGTGATGCAGCGGTAGGTGGAGAGTGCGTCCTCTTTCTGCACGTCGGAGATGTACAGCCCACCGTGGTGCGTAATGGCAAATCTGTTTTCTGGAGACACAACCAGGACACAGTCTGTTACTCCCGACCTGGGCTGCTATGGCTGACAGGTGGAGGTGGCCTCCTCCCTAGCTGGAGCTGCTGCCCAGGGAAGAGGGGGTCACGGAGGAAATGGGGGTGGGGGAGCTGGGCCACTGCAGCCTCAAAGGTGTGGGTGTTGCTGACCGAAGAGGAGCTCCCACGCACAAGCTACAAGATGGATAGAAATCGCGAGGATTGTCTCCAAGGTGTAGATGCTTCGGGGCTGGGTGGAAAGCAGTTGGGCTTCAGATTCAGACTGGGTCCCGGTCTTAGCTGTGAGACCTTGGGAAAGTCTCTTCACCTCTCTGAGCCGTATCTGTACCATAAGGTCCCAACTTAACTTCATAGAGTGGATGTATGGATTAAAACAGTAAGAAAATGCCTGGCGTAGGATGTGCGTGGTCAGTGCATACCAGCCCCGTCTTTCCTACCTCTGCAGGAGTTCGCAATGGACTTCACAGGCCCCGCTTGTCTGAGGGGCTTTTCCACTGTCTGAGGGGTTGTCTCCAGTTTGCAGAGGGGGAAATGGAGACTCGCGGTGAAGTGACTGGCTCTGTCACACAGCCAGTAAACTGGAACGTGGGTCTTCTGAGTCTCAGCATTAAACCAAACATAAGCGCAAATCCTCTTTGCTCAATATAAATCATTTATTCACTCAACAAATGATTTTGAGACTATGGTCTTCTAGGAGTGGGGCCACGAAGATATACACTAATAATTCAGCAAACAGTTCTCCGACACCCGTTCTGTGCACGGCCAAGAAAGGGAGAGGCGTTGTGCTTTGCCACCAGCGTAGCCATTACTGCCAGGACATGGCTGGGAAGCGAAGCACAGGCAGCCAGGCACCATGCTGCTGCTGGGACGGGACCTGAGGTCCCTCAGGTGCAGCGGGTTTCCTGGTCCAAGGTCCTGAGGCCAGCCCTACCTTGAGCTAACAAGGGGCAAATGTGGATGTGGGCGGGGAGGGGTTCAAGCGCAGCCTCGCCTGTGCTCGGGGCAGTGGCTTCCTCTGAGAGACTAAGAAGCAGACTGTGGCTCCTCTGCCTCCTCTGAGGCTCAGCAGCTGTCCCCAGGCCTGGCATGGACTCAGGACAGTGACTCAGAGCTGCAGGGGAGGTGGGAATGCTGGCCCACAGGGGGACCTGCCAACACAGGGTGCAAGGCTTTCTAGGGAAATGTTTTGGGTAGCCAGATCCTCCGAATCCTTTTATTTAGGGGTCTGCTTCCTCCTACCTAGGGGGCAGAGTGACATCCCTCAATGAAGGATAAGAGCTCTGGGTCTGGCTCACCCAACCAGTATTCTGTGATGTCCCACCCCTCAAGCCAAGTCAGGATTTGGAGCATTTAGAGGCGAGGACTCACCAAAGGACACTTTCTTACAGTAGGGCTGAAACATTTAATGTGCACAACATGGTCTTTGACAAGGTTCTCTGACATTTGCTTGGATACCTTTGGGGCCGGGGAGCTCACTCCCTCTCTTAGCAGCCCATCCCAAAGTTCATAACTCTGACTTTTGAAAGATATTCCTTGGTCACTGCTGGTCTCTCTGGGGGGAGATGGGGGATGGAACCCAGGGCATTCTACCTCCTGGCTATACCCCCAGCCCTATTTTTTATTCTTTATTTTGAAACAGGGTCTCACTAAATTGCGAAGGGCCTCACTAAGTAGCTGAGGCTGGCTTTGAACCTGCAATCCTCCTGTCTCAGTCTCCCAAGTACTGGGATTACAGGCATGTGCCACCACGCCCGGCTTTGCTGGTCTCTTTAGAGGAGCCACAAGTCCTGCTTTTCCTCCTTGGAGCCCTACAGAAGCAGCCCAAACCTGTATTCCTGATGTGCGCTTTCACAAACTGGAAGGCTTTTTTGTCTTTTGGCTTTTTTTTTAATCTAAACAGTTTAATTGTTAGTGATTTAAATATGGTTTCAATTCATCAATCTAGTGTCTTGCTTCTGAATAAACTTTGGTTTACCTATAATTCTCCTAATTTCCCCTCCCTCCCTCCCAAACCTCTCTATGTAGTACTGGACTGTCAAATGTGGGAGTCTAACAGTCAGACTGGACTGGTCAGGGCAGAGGGACCAGGACTATCAACTATGTAGGAGTGCATTACCTTGCCAGGTGGGCAGCTCAGACCCACCGTCCTCCTTCAGTCAACTGGAGACCAGCCTTGCCTCTGTGAGCCTCTGCTCCGTCGCTCCCCGCCCCCCACACAAGTGGTGCTAGGGGGCCAGGTCTGGGGAACGCCACATGGGCTGCATCCCTTGGGGATCCTCCTAGCTGAGCGCTGGGCCACCTGGCAACCTGCCAGGAATTTGGGGACCCCCGCCCTGCACCCTCCAGCACACAGACTACACTGTGCAGACCCCCACTTAGTGCCAGGGGGACACAAAGGCAGGGGAGGAGCTGAGCATTGCAGTCTCAGTGGGAGAGGGAGGGAGGACCCAGGGCAGGTGTGGCGTCTCCATGTTGTGACTTCCCGGAGTCAGCCATAGAAGCTCTCCAGTAATTGATTATGTAACTGGGGCCCCAATGCACAACTACTGGAGGGGGTTGCTGTCAATCAGGAGTACAGGTGTGTGTGTGTGTGTGGGGGGACCGGGAAAGACACAAAAGTCAGTAGCAGCAGCCCACAGCTACTCCCGTCCTGAACAGCTAGTACCCCAGGCACCCCAGGACTGGAGCCCTTGGCCCTCCAGGGTTTTAAGCTGGAGTGGGGGTGGGGGTGACATGGGGATGGTGGTGGGGAGCTGGGGTTTCTATGGCAACCAGCAACTGCCGCATCTGACGTTCTGCATCCTTTATTGTCCTCGTCCCCTCCCTCCCCCTGCTTGTGCATATTTAATTGCAGTAACGGTTTCAGACACAGTGTTTTGCTGCTCTTGAAACAAAGGCAGGCTGCAGCCAGGAGGATGCGCAGCGAGGGGGAAGGAGAAATCAGGGGTATTGTGTTCATCCCCTCTGGGGACTTGAGCAAACCAGTTCTGCATGTTTGATGAGAATCAGATGATGGGCCCCTCCGGGGAGCCTCCGTACAGTGGGGCACAGCCAGCCGGTGGGGTTGCCACAGGCCAGCTCTGGACAACATCCCGGCCTCTAAGGCTGGCTCTGGGCTGTCCCGCCATCTGGTGCCAGTGGTCCTGGGAAGGGCTAGAGCAGTAGCTATCCACACCCTTGGCCCCTCCTGCTGGGGCAGGCTATCCCAGTCTTGCCCAGTCCAGGGCCAGCCCCATCCTGAGGCTATTTGGAAATGTGTGTGGGGGGACTATTTTTTGATTGGTACCATTCTTGGGAGATGATAGTGTCATTAGTAGGCAGGGTTGGGGTGCTGGGCATTCTGAGTAACAAAGAGCTGCTCCAGCCAGGCGTGGTGGCTCACACTCGTGATCCCAGTACTTGGGAGGCGGAGACAGGAGGGTCGCAGGTTCAAGACTAGCCTCAGCAACCTAGTGAGACCCTGTTTCAAAACAAAAAATAAAAAGGGCTGGGAGTGTAGCTCGGAGGTAGAACGCCCCTGGGTACAACCCCCAGTACTGCAGGAGCAACAACAACATAAGAACTGCTTTACCCCACAGCCAAGAGCGTCCTGAGGGGTACGCCGGAGAGCCCCTTTCCCTTAGGCTGTAAGACCAGGACCCAGAGCTGGGTCTACTCGCCGGCTCTGCCTTTGACACCGCTGTATTGTCATGCGGTGTCTGCGGTCACCATGCTCAGGCCCAGGGAAGCGCTGTCCACGGGCAGCGAATCTTCTCCTTGTTTTCATTGCTGGTGTGAGCACTCTGGCCTGCTTCACCAGCATCTTTCCTGGGGATCTGGAGCAGGCTTCTACTTTTATAGAAGATAAATATTTATTGGGCATCTATTACACATTAGGCCAAGGACTTTACACGCATTATCTCATTTAGTCCCCCATCCTTGAAGATGGATACCATTGTTATTATGATTACTGAAGCACAGAGAGGTTAAATAACCTGCCCAAAGTCACACTGCTAGAAGCTGGCAGAGTCTGGCCCATTAGTCTACTTCCTGTGCTTTTCTGAGTCTGTGTGACATTGACCCTCTGAGATAGCAGGGCTGCTCACAGGCACATAGGGCCAGCCAGCCTCTGCTCCATTACTTCTGTCAATGGGGTCCTCCCTACCTCATGAGGGAGACTCATCCCTTCCGTTTGGTTTGGTGGACTTGACCAAGTCTTTATGGAATGTCTCCAGGTTCTGGACCGGGTCCCGTGGGGAAGTCTTGGACTTGGTCCCTGTCCTCCTGGGTTCCACAGTTAGAAGATGATGTTCTCACACCATGAAAGGCAGAGCTCCAGGGTCAGCGGGTGTGAAGGGGAGGTGTCTCCATGAAGCCACGAGCGAGGGGGATGCGCAGAAAGAGGCTGAGCTGCCCAGAGTGGTAGGTCAGTCCAGACTGGGCCTTAGGAGGCTGGCTGGAGCCCTGGATCGTACACTAATGTTGGGGCGTACTCTGGGTTGAAGAGTATCCCCCAAATTAATGTCCAACTGAACTTGTGAATGCGACCTTCCTGGAAATAGGGTTTTTGCAAGTGTGATTGGGTAAGAGGAGGTCACGCTGGGTTTCCCCAGGCTCTGCATCTAATGTGACTCGTGTGCTCAGGAGAGGAGGGGTGTGGAGATGGCCACGCACGTGCGTAGCGAAGCACTTGAGGATGGAGGAGAGGCCGGAGTGCCACGCCCAACGGCAAAAGGATGCCAAGGAGCATCGGCCACCAGCAGCAGTGGAAGACGCAAGTGAAAGCCCTCCCAGGTACGGCGGAGAGCACGGTCCGCCTGCCCCTCAAGCGCGGACTGCCAGCCGCCAGAACCGAGACAAGAAGTTGCTGTTGTTTGCAGCCACCCAGTTTGTGGTGATCTGTTATGGAGCCCTAGGAAGCTCATATGGGGTATCCTTAGGGAAGTCCAGTCTTCTCTCAGGTCCTCGGCTTTCTCCTCCATTGAGAGGGAGAAGCTGGGCGTGGTGGCGCGTGCCTGTAATCCCAGTACTTGGGAGGCCGAGACAGGAGGATTACAGGTTTGCAGTCAGCCTCAGCAAGTAGTGAGACTCTCAGCAACTCAGTGAGACCCTCTTTCAAAATAGAAAAATAAAATAAGGGCCGGGCGTGGTGGCACACGCTTGTAATCCCAGTACTTGGGAGGCGGAGACCGGAGATCTGGGTTCTCGGCCAGCCTCAGCTACTTAGCGAGGCCCTCTGCAACTTTGTGAGACCCGGTTTCAAAATAAAGTATAAAAAATAGGGCCGGGGGTGTAGCTCGGAGGTAAAATGTCCCTGGATTCAATCCCCAGTACAGCAAAAAAAAAAAAAAAAGAAAAAAAATAAAAATAAAAATAAATAAATAAAATAAATAAATAAATAAAATAAAAAGGGCTGAGGGTGTAGCTCAGAGGTAGAGTACCCCTGGGTTCAACCCCCAGTACCACAAAAAAAGGGAGGGATTAGGTGGGCATTTTTAGCTACGTTCACACATTAGAATCACTGAAGGAGCTTTTCTCTCTCTCTGGGGTGTGGTGTCCTGGATGTGGGTATTTTTTAAAAGATTTTGGGAGAGTCAGTGTGAGGACAGAGAAGCCCTGGACCAGATGACTCATAACTTCCCGGCAGCCCTGGTCCCCGTGATCTCACTGAGCCTGTGAGGCCCACTGCTCCTTCAGGAGAATGAAGAACATAAACAGAACATGTCACATCACAGGTCCTCGGGAGGATTAAATGGATCAGGCGGGGGGGTGGCCCGGCACACAGTAGCCACTGATTCAGGACGAGTCCCTGTATCTCAGGAAGATAGCGGTGGCCCTGGGGCTGCAAGGCCTCAGCTCTCCTGTGGTCAGTTCCCCACAAATTCTGCCCTTCCCCATTAGGGGTGGGTGGAGAACAGAGCCTGTGTTTAGGGAGGACTCAGTGCAGGCTCTGAGGGAGGGACCCTGCGGTGACCAGGTGTTACTGGGAAGGTGTGGTGAGGGACAGGTGGCTGAGGTGAGGCCCATGGGTGTCCACCGTAGTGGAGGCTGCAGGCCCATGGGCACCCACCCCGGGCAGGGAAAGGCCCTGCGCTCTAGTGGGAACTGGAAAAAGCACTATATTTGGGGTCAGAAATGGTAGGCTTGAGACCTTTCCCACCTGCTAGCTGTGTGGCTTTAGTAAAATCCCTTAACCTTTTGGAGTTCATCCCCAAAGTGGGACTCCCGGCCCTGGTTTTCTCTTCTCACAGGGCTCTTCTGTGTCCAGGTGACAATCTTTAGGAGAGAACACCGTGTTGTGTACCCTGCATGCTTGTAGGGAGGATTAAAAAAAAAAAAAACAAAACCAAAAATTAATGCTAAGTGTGCAAAGAACAGGTGTGACTACAGTGCAGACACCGAGCACAAGTACTGTGTGGAGCTTCGTAGCTGTTTCTACGGCCTGAGACAGAGACTTTTCTGAAGCGGGAAGCCAGGGCTGGGGGGGGGGGCGTCCTACTCTGTCCAACCCTGATCCCCTGGGGCAAGGTGCCAGGAGGTGAAGGGAGGTGTGGGGGGGGGGGGAGGGAAGGGATGAGGCGCTCAGGAAGCCACCCTGGACAGGGACTTTTATCCCAAGTAGGGCCTCATCTGCACTCTCAGAGGCTCAAATCTCCTCCTTCTCCTTATGATCTGTGGGAGGAAACTGAGGCACAGAGTCACACAGCTAGTCTGGGTTGGAGTGGAGATGCCCCTTCCCTGTGGAGGTGGAGCCCGTGGCACACCTGGATCAGGGGACACTAGATGGACGGGAGGTGGGACTTCTGCCGTGCCAGCTTGCAGGGGGCATGCACAGCCAGGAAGCTGGGGCAGGGAGCTGCCTAGAGGAGGCTTTTGTCACACGGAGGGCTCGCCGTGTGACAGGTGGCAGGTGCAGTTTGTCTACCTGCTTGCTGGCACACGGGGCTCCCAGGGCCTTGGGTAGATGTGTGGTCTCATAGTCATCGTGGGAGCATCGCATGGGACCGGCTGGGGACTGGTGTGCCTGGCTGCTGATGGGGGACAGGGGATACCATGACATTCTCCCAGGAGGTAGGGGAGCAGGCCTTTCCCTCCTCTACCCTGCCACCTCTGTGTGACAGGGTGACCACCAAAGAGAGAGGACACTGGATTATAAAAGGAGCTGTCCTGTCATTATCATCACAGGGTTTGCAAGTGGAGGGCCCCACTGCTGGCAGCAGAGCCGCTGTCCCCGGCCAAACCGAGCTGCGAGGCTCGGGCCTCAACTGATCTTGATCTCCATGCAAGAAGCCGCCTCCTCCCACCCTACCAACCACAGACGCCAGCCCTGAGACGGCTGGAAAGAGTGTCATAGCTGAGCAGGGTCACCGCGGCACCTTCTCTGGAGACGGACACCCATGCAGCGGTAGGCATGGCAGAGTTGAGGGCACTGCATAGGGTGAGACACCTGGCTGCTGCTTTTTTTTTTTTTGGTACTAAAGGTTGAACCCAGGGACATTCTACCTCTGAGCTACATCCCCAGTCCTTTTTATTTTGAAATAGGGTCTTGCTAAGTTGCTGAGGGGCTCACTACATTGTTGAGGCTGGCCTTGAACCTACGATCCTTCTGTCTCAGTCTCCTGAGTACGAAACCTGGCTTCTAATTGGCAGTATGACTCTTGACAACTCTGGGCCTCAGTTTCCCTAAATGACAAACAAGGGATTGAACCATTTGTTCTCACGTATCTCTTCCAAGCCTCGCTCTGTTTGTGATTCTAAGGCTGGGCAAGGGTGGGGGTCTCCTCCCCTTTTAACTGCATCTCAGCCACAGACCTGAGGGGGTGCGGAGGGCAGGAGCCAGTACTGCCACCCCCCAACTCGGGCCAGGCGTATGTTGCCTCCTGATATGACAGAGATGGCCAGGTCTTGCCTCCTCATCTCTGCCTTTGGGCTCTGTAGCAGATGGCCTTGTTTGGCGGGGGGAGGGGGAGGTATCTGAAGGACTCAGGACACTGGCGACATGGGGAGTGGAGAGAGGCCTGTTCCGGAGTCAGAGGGCTGGGGTTGAAACTGTGCTCCCCTTTCTAGCTGGATGATGCTGGGGCCACTGAACCCCTCTGAACCCACCTCCTGTTAGAATTAAATGAGTTAATGATGTGCTCAAAACAGGGTCTAGCGGTGGTCAGGAAGTATTTGTGGAATAAACGAATGTTGAACTCTGGTAAGCTGTTGGCTCAGAACTGGACCTGAGTCTCAGACTCTAAGTCCAAGTTCTGACCACATACAGAGGGTCTCTTCAGTGGGGGCAGACCTCAGTGGAGGGTGTAGAGGTGCCCGGCTCAGCTCCCCTGGGGCCCTGGCAGAGCGGCTACCTTGGACAACCCATTAGCAGAAGGCTCCAGCACTGTCTCTGGAGTAGGTCCCGGGAGCCGGGGGTCCCCGGCTCTGTGAGGGCCGAGGGTCTCGGAAGAGAATTGGAAGGAGAACGAGGGTGGGGGGCACGGTGGCTAGCTTCCTCTTTCTCCCAGAATCTCTCTCTAAATGCGGCTCTTTCTCCACCACAGGATTAGCACACATCTCTCATTCTCCTATTGCAACAAGATTTTATTTCTAATTATGCCATAATAAAACTGGAGCGCTCCCAGGCTTCCTTTCAAATAACTTGTACACACGCTGCCGATTGGACCCTCCTCGCCCCGAGTGTAATAGCATCTCCCTGACATTCATTAGACATGCATGAGAGGGGCGCTTTAAGAATAGAATTGCATTTAAATGGATTTGCTGAGAGAGGAGGATGAAAAAAAAAAAAAGGAGAGGGAGGGGGAGAGGTTTGTTGAACAAACTATGAAAACAAGAAGCCATAATAACAGGGAGCTGAAATAAGTCTCTTTGTTCCTGGTCCTCATTTGCTGTACATGGCAGAGCCCAGCCGGGGGCGACAGCCTCCAGCGCCCCCAGCTCTCCCCAGCCCCAGCCCCAGCCCCACTTTTATATCACCCGCCGGGAGGCTTCTGACTCCTTGCTCCACATGTCAGACGCTCATGGTGTAACAGAAATCACTGTTATTATAACTTGGGGATGCAGTCTTGCTTCCCAGCACCCGCTAGCCAGTTCAAGCGGGACACCCTGCAGCCCCGTCCCTTTGCCAGTGAGCAGTTGGAATTATTCTTTTACCCTGGGTGATTCTGCGATTGGGAGGTGACCTGGGAGATCTGTTCTGACACAGGGTTCCCTAATTGATCTCCCTCCCCAGGGACTGTACTGTCCTCTCTCACCCTGAGAAACCTAAGCCCTCACCTGCTGCCACTAATCAAGGGCCTACTGTGAATCTCTACCTGCTTGTGGGCTCATCTAATCCACTGTCCTCGCTGTAGCCAGTCCTCTTCCTGTGGGCATCTGATCCTGCTGAGAGCCACCCCGTGGCTTCCTATGTTTGTGGATAAAGACCAGAATCCCTGGCAGGGCAGTGAAGCCCACCATCCCTAGGGCCCACCCTGACACAGTTCATTCTGAGCCACCTCTCAGGCTCAGCCCATATCCCTTGCTCAAGGACACTCTCCTGCAGTCTCAGTCTCTGGCTGGGGTGTGAATTGGTGCCTCAAGGCCCTGTTGACCCTGGAACGTAAACCCCCCAGGGCAGGGTGGCGGTCCTGTGCAGTGCCAGCCCCAGCTTGGTGGCATGGGCTCAGCACGAGGGAATGGGTGCCAGCATTGGCCGACACTAGCTGCCACATGCGATCCTCAGCTCAGCCTCATGATGCGCAGGCGTTTCTTCCCTTCCAACAGACAGGAAGCTGAGAATCAGAGACATCGAAACAGTCTGCCCCAGATCTCAAAGCCGGGCTGTCCAGACCCACAGCTGGGCCTTTTCCAAGTAGTTCCTGCTCACCGTATCGCCACTGAATCCCACCCATTCCTTTCCATCATGAGCTCAGCGGGGACCCCAGACTGACAATCCCGCTAAGGAGGACCCTTCTCCCCCTGTGGACTTGTCATGGCTCCTACCGTTGGGCCACATCTTGGGACCTGCACGGACCCCAAGTTTCACATTTGGATGCAATCCTAAGGAATCCATGCAGGCGTTGGTGTGGCCTTGTGCCTGAAACCTCTTGGACTCCGTTTCCACATCTGTAAGATTGTGCTGATAACAGCACCAGCCACACAGAGATGTAGTGGTCCTGTGAGTTACAGCTCCTGCCCCAGCACCTACACAGAGATTGTCCAAGTGAATGCCCTCATGGTTAGAGCAGCAGATTCTCCGGAAGGGCGACTCCATCCGACCCCCATTTGAGGACGCTCCCAAGTGTGGGACCGCCACACAGGTTTCTGGCTCTACATCCCTTCTGCATCCCTTTTCCCTTTCTCAGAACTCTTAAAAGTCCTCAGATTATAAGCCAGGTGTGGTGGCGCACGCTTGTAATCCCAGTACTTGGGAGGCGGAGACTGGAGGATCTGGGTTCATGGCCAGCCTCAGCTACTTAGCGAGGCCCTCCGCAACTTCGTGAGACCCCCAACTTTGTGAGACCCGGTTTCAAAATAAAGGATAAAAAATAGGGCCGGGGGTGTAGCTCGGGTACCACCAAAAAAAAAAAAGTCCTCAGATGCTCTACAATAGCAGAGGTCATTCAACTGTTTGCAACACCTACCTTTTTTATTTACGGGCCAATCAGTGATTGTCATCCACCCCGCCAGGGAGCTTATCAGCAAGGGTGGAAATGTTCACAGTCCCATCACCATTAGTCTTATCAGCTCTCAGAGTGAGTCTGCCTTACTGAAAGGGTGTGAACACACTGGGTCACACACTGTCCCCTCCCCACTGTGCACTCTCAGCGCCTGTCGGCTCTAAGTTATACCTTCCTTCTCCAGGGACAGTCCCTGTCCCCCCCCAGCCCTGTCATCTCCTCCTCCCCAGCGATGGCAGCTGTGCCCTGATCCAACTTCACCACACGCTTTCCTTTTATTGTGGATTTAAGACATTTTTGCATTGATGGCATATCTTCCTCCATGGCTGTGGACAAGGGAGAAGTGGAGAGTGGTGGGGACATCCCTCTCTTTGGTCAGTTTCCACCATGTGACAGGCATAGTGGCAGGTCTTCCTGTCCTGGGGGGGTTATTCCAAGACCCCAGTGGATGCTTGAAATTGCAGATAATACCAAATCCCATGTAGACCATGCTTTTTTCTATACATGCATACCTATGATAGAGTTTAATTTATAGTTAACACAGCCAGAGATTAGCAACAATAACCAGCTGGGCTTGGTGGTGCACACCGTAATCCCAGTACTTGGGAGGCTGAGAAAAGAGGATCACAGGTTCTAGGCCAGCCCCAGCAACTTAGCGAGACCCTGTCTCAAAATAAAAAAATAAAAAGGGCTAGGGATATAGCTCAAAGGGTTGGGGATGTACCCTGGGTTTAATCCCCAGTAACAAAAACTAAAAGCCAAAGACAATAACTAATAATAAAGTAGAACACTGATATCAACACGCCGTAATAAAAGTCACGTGATTGTGAGCTCCCCTTTTCGAAACATCTTTCTGGATGGTGGCCGCCTTCTTGGGGTGAGGTGACACCGTGGCTGAGTGATAGCTGCAGTGAGGTGGAGGCCTGTGGCATGGCCTTAGGCCACCGCTGACCTTCTGACCACGTGTCAGGAGGAGGATCCGAGAGCAGGGGTGTGCGTGGCCCAGGCCACGCAGCTAGAGAATCCCACGGTGGGATCTGAACCAGGCTGTTGGACCCATGGCTCGGCTCCTTTAGGACAGAGCCAAACTTCCCCCCAGGGCCCAGCCCACATGAGTGCTGCCGACCATGCCGCCTTTCAGGACATCACAAACATGACCCGTGAGGCGTCAGTACAGGCTTCACGTGCCCGGGCACACAGTCAGGATGTAATCACCGAAGCTTGCTGCGCTCTCTGTGCTCGTGTGTTCCAAGCGAAGACACCCGCCCGCCTCTTCCTGGGCCCACGCTGTCTCCCCACCTGGTCACTGTGCAGAGTGGCGCCAGCTCCCTGGCAGAACGCAGCCCTGGGAACCGGGAGCTCATTCACCAGACAGGTGTAGTTTCCTAACCCCCACCTGCTGATACTTTCTGCACAATCAATCACAGAGCAGTGCCCAAATTAACCCAGACTTAGCTCCAGCCTTGCCTGTTCTGGAGCTGGCAGTGGCCTCCCTGCCTCTTACCTCCTCTAGACACTGGCTTCCCAGGATCTTGCCCCCTCCCTGAAAATGCCCTGCTGGCTGGGTCAGGGGTTCCGTCCACTGCAGCCCTGTTGCCCCAGGCCTAGGACTGTTCTGGACTTGGTCTCTTTCTCTTTGTTGGCCTTTTTCTTTTGCTTCTATATGCTGAGCTTTCTTCTAATTAATTTTCTGGGTTGAAGGGCCCATAAACTTCTATACATTTTCCCTAAAAATGTATAGAAGGAAAGACACTTGGGGGGACAAAGTCAGAGGAAATCAGTGCAAAGAAAGAGTTTGGGCTATAACCATGGAACTTGTAGTTCTGGGTAAATCCTAAAGCTGCTTTTCCCAGCCCCAGGAAGTTTCAGCCCTGAAACATCAGAGGAGGGAAAGGGTGCCAGCCGACTGCTGCTTGGGCAGGGGACGTACCCTGGTCCACCACAGCCCTGCCAGCTGGGCACCATCCTCCCCCATGGGTAGATGAGGAAACTGAGGCTCAGAGACACTGGGTGGGCTGCTGTTTATGTCAGCGACCTAGAGGCGAGCCAGGCCCAGAGCTTGGCCCCCTTATCCACCCTGCCAACCTCCCTCTGCCCGTGCCCTACCTATAGCCTTTTGGGGGGCATGTGTGTGGGGTGGTGTAGAAAGGGAAGGAAAGGCCACGTGTGGTGGTGCATATCTATGACCCTAGCAACTTGGGAGGTGTGAGGCCAGCCTGAGCAACTTAGAGAGATCCTGTCTCAAAATAAAAAATAAAAAAGGGCTGAGAGTGCAGCTCAGAGGTAGAGTATCCCTGGGTTCAATCCCCCGTACAAAAAAAAAAAAAAAAGGAAAGAAAGGACTGGATCTTTGATTATCATTTTGCCACCTAAGCTCCAGCTTTAGTCTGCCTCCTCGGCCCCAAGTTTGAGGTAATTGCTCCCAGAACTGGAGGAAATTCTGGGAGCTGCGGACTTCGGAGGGAGAAAGCCTGCCAGGGCCCTCTTGTAATTTATCCACAGGGCCTGGTGGCCCAGCGGCTGTGGGGGGCATCTGAGCTTATTAGCAGTTCCATGATCAAAGAACAAGGAGGAATTAATATTCCTGAGGTGGTCCGGGGTCTCTGATACCAGCAGAAAATTACAGGACAGGAGATGAGGAGTATTACAGAATGGGTGGGAGGGGATAAGAGATTTCCGTGGCTAATCCTGTTAACAGACAATTTCTTATCAAACTCATTATGCTTTTGAAAGGAGGGAACAGGGAAGGGAAGGGGCGATGGGGGAACAGAGTGGGTGGGGGCGCCAGAGAATGAAGAGAGGTAGGAGCTGCTGGATGGTGCCCAAGCTACAGTTCCATTACCTTACGTTGGCAGCCGGCAGGTGTCTGACCTAGCCCATCCATCTGTTCCAGGCCTGAGGAAACTTCTCCCTGGAAGCCCCCACCTTGCGGGGCTGCTGGGAATGCTGGTCAGTGGGGCCCCTGCCCTGCTCACTGTCTGACCCCACAGATGCCAGGAGTGAGGCAGGAGCCTTGGCTCTTTTCTTGACCCATGCTTCATCTGGTTCCATCTCCCATGGATGGAGGAGTGTCATCTGACCTACAGAGATGTTGAGAAACTAAACGACACTCAAGCACCTTCCTCTCCCAGCCCTCTGTCCTCTGATTTGGGGAAGAAGGATGACAGGTCTGGGGATCCAGAGGACCCTTTCTCTTACCAGCTGGGCATCCCTGGGCAAATCACTCAGTCTCTCTGGGTGATCATTTCCTCATCTTGAAAACAGAGATTCAATAAATCTTGCCCCACCTACTTCACGGAGTCCTTGTGAGGATGAGAAGGATGAGTGTGCGCGAGGTCCTTGTAATCTGTACAGAGGGAAGTGACTCTTGTCCTTGTTTTGAATTGAGACAGCAGGCTCAGAGGGTTAAGTGCTTGCTGGAGGCAGCAAGGTTGGAAGTGGAGGCTGGGATGAAACCTTAGTTTCAAACCCAGGATCATTTCTGCTGCCACAAAGTCACTCCATTGCTCTGTCTTTGACTAGTCACTCACAAGGGAATTCAACTGGCGCAGCCTGAGTATCTGTTTACTGAAGACCTGAGGTGCCCTCAGTATTGCCCCAGGCTGGCCTGGGCACATGCAGGGCAGTGGCTCCTTGTCTACCCAATGTCTATCCTCCCTTTCTTCCAAATTTGTTTGGGTTGGCGATGTGCACATCATTGCCTGGTGTAGGTGACAAGATCAGATTTATTGAGTGTGGGGGAGGGTGGAGAGGACTTCCAAGAAAGCTCTCATTTTCCAATGAAAGAGGACAGACACTCACCATAGATCAAAGACCTAAATGTAAGAGCCGAAATGATAAACTCTTAGAAGAAAACATAGGGGGAGGCCTCATGACATTGGATTTGGCAATAGTTTCTTGGGTATGACACCGAAAGTACAGTCAACAAAAGAAAAAGTAGACAAAATGGAGTACATCAAAATCTAAGACTTTTGTCCATCAAAGGACATACTCAACAAGATGAAAAAGCATGCATGAAATGGAAGAAAATATTTGCAAATCATATATTTGGTAAGAGATTAGTATCTAGAATATATAAAGAATATCTAATGATAGCAAAACCCAAAGAACCTGATTTACAAATGGGCAAAGGATTTGAATAGACATTTCTCCAAGAAGATGTACAGATGGCCAATAAGCATGGGAATTGATGCTCAGCATCAGGGGAATGAAAATCAGAACCACAATGAGATACCACCCCATACCCATTAGGATGGCTACTATGAGGCCAAATTCCAGAGAAAGTGTTGGGGAGGATGTGCAGAAATCTGAACCCTTGGGCACTGATAACAGGGATGTAAAATGGGGTGGCTTCTGTGGAAAACAGTGTGGTGGGTCCTTAAAACATTAAACCTAGAGTTACCATGTGACCCAGCAATTCCGCTTGTAGGTATAGACCCAAAAGAACGGAAAGCAGGGGCTCGCAGAGATTTCTATCTGCACGCCCATGTTCATAGCAGCTTTGTATGCAATAGGCAAAAGATGGAAGCAACCCAAGTGGTCACTGAAGAATGAATGGATAGAGTGTTGCATGTACGCACAATACATCTAACCTTAAAAAGGAAAGAAATTCTGACACATACTACAACATGGATGAACTTTGAGGACACTATCCTGAATGACATAAGCTAGACACCAAAAGATCAGTGCTGCATAGCTGCACTTTCGTGAGGTATCTAGAGTAGTCAAAGTCATAGAGAAAGAAAGTAGAAGAATGGTTGCCAGGAACTATGGGAGGGAGAACGAGGAGCTGTTGCTAACAAACAGTTTCTGTATGGCTGCTATAGTTTGGATCTGAAATGTCCCCCAAAGGCCCATGTGTTGGGTGTGTCCTCAGTGGGAATATTGGGACCCCATTTTTGACAGATGACATAGATCTGGGGGAAGAGGGTACTAATGCAGTGGTGGCCCATTGGCCTCTCCCCAGCAAGAGGGGCATGATGTCTCTCCCAGAGAGGGATGCAGGACAGTCTCAGTCCAGGCAGGACTGGCCAGGATGGAAGTTGAACCGGGACTTCCGAGAGGTTCATGGTGGTGCAGAAGGAATTAAAGTGCCCCCTAGATGATGGGAGTCAATGTCCCCAATGGGAGACCATGTGAGGACTTGCAGGAGAGGCACTGACTAGACATAGAAGGTGACCCCCTGGGACTAGGCAGGGAGTCCAGGCTGTTTCCCTGGAATGGACAATGACCTCAGAACCCCTAATGTCCAGGGGAGAGCACCTCACCCGCTCTCCTCCTGCCTCCTGTGCCCTTGTGCACAATGTCCCGGCCAGTTCCTACACTCCCTCCCTGGAGGTTCCTGACATCAACAGAGGCAGTGGCTGCAGTGGGGCTGGAGAGGGATCCCCTATCTGCCTTGCTCAGGCTCCAGTCTCCCTTCCTGCCTTCCATCTGAGCAGAAAATGAGGGAGAGGCCTCAGGCGCTGGCAAAGCACTTCACTGTGAGCAATCTGCATGCTCTGTCTCCATCCTGAGTCGCCCTGGCTGAGTCCAGCTTGGGCTGTAGAGTGCCATGTGGTGGTGGTCATGTGTGTGGGGGTGCTGGGATCAGGAGATGCACAATGCATCAGGAGAGGGGAAGGCATGGGGAGAAAGCAGCGTGGGCATCAGGGGCCAGGGGAGACTGCAGCAGGGCCGTGGACTTCAGCCAGGATGATCATGGGCCCAGGGGACATCTGGCAGGGCTGGAGACATTTTTGGTTGTCATGGGGGGAGGTAGTTGCTACTGGCCTCTAGTGGATGGAGGATGGGGATGCTGCTAACACCCTACAGGCAGGGATTATCAGGTCCAAAATGTCAGCGGTGCTGGTCGGTAGATCAGAGCACAGGCTACAGAGGCAAAAGGGAGGAGGATGGGCACCCAGATCTGCCCACATCATCTCCTGGGTAGGAGCAGTGACCATCTAGAGGGTCAGGCTGAGAATCTGCAGCGAGAGCCTGCTGGGTGGGCACTTTGGGAAAAAGGAAAGTAGGGAGGAGGTGCTCCCCAGACAGACCTCAGGTGTCCTGAGCGGAGGGCCTGCAGCGCTCCCTGTCAGCTGAGAGTGTCTTTTGTTGTATTTGAGCAAAGAGGCTCAGCAGGACAAAAGCCAGGGTGCCATTCAGGTGCAATGGGCTAGCTGGGGCCAGTCAGGTTGGGGAAAGAGGACACAGGGAAGGGAGGGCATCCAGCTGGGGATCTGCCACGTCCAGAGAAGTACCAGCCCTACCCAGAGTTCCTCTGTCTAGCCTGCAGGTGAACTTGGGCAGGTGTGGCTGCTGGGAAGGGCAGGTGCGGGGGGGAGG
>PVJS01007099.1:0-57309 GCA_004027185.1 Glis glis
AGGAGGATTGCAGGTTTGAGACCAGCCTCAGCAACTTAGTGAGACTCTCAGCAACCTAGAGAGACCCTGTTTTAAAACAAACAAAACAAAACAAAAAAAACTAAAGTCTGAGTGTGTAGCTGGGAGGTAGAATGTCCCTGGGATCAATCCCCAGTAACACACACACACACACACACACACACACACACACACACGGAAGGGGAATAAAGGTAGTGTCTGGTTAGACAAATAAAACTCAACTCCTGTCCTCCAGGAGCCACTGACTCTACTTGCTTTCGCCAGGTCTACTGACTACATTGTCAATAGCAGATATTATTGGAAGGACTTGAAGGTTAGTTGCATGACCCTGAACAAGAGAGGCATAGTAATAAAAAAATAGGCAGAAGTCTCCGAAATATAACCCTACCCCTTACCCTTATTTGATTCCTATTTCCTGAGCATTCTTCCCCAGACTCAAATCTACTTTCTCCGAAATCATGTCCTGTTCACATACACGTACCACCCACCATTCCACCTCCCCATAAAAACACATCACTCTCACACATCACCACCTTACTCTAGTCTCTAGCCCTAAAGGCCCACAGCTCTCTTCTTAGACCATCATTCGTTAATCTGCTTTGCATTTATTAAGGTTAACAGTGTGTCACTTGCTGTGCTAAGTGCTGTATGGGGACTATGACATAGCTACTACAAATATCCCATTTTACAGATGAGAAAACTGATGCTCCTCATTGTTAAGTAATTTTTCTGTGTTGATCATGGAATGCAGGTGACCTGGCTGGCTTTACTGTCTCACTGAACCTGCCTCGGTTCTCATCCTGACTCCTCTTGATGACAAAGCTTCACCCTTTTCTTTCCACGAGCGAGAATAATGTCAGCTTCCTGCTCCTGTGTCTGCTGATCTTAGCCTGAAGATTACAGGTGTGGGCACACTTAGCTTTCTCCCTTCTGTTCTTATATATAATCGTAACTGGAGGGTGTTTGAATCAGCCTGGTAGAGGAGACCTACAGGCTCAGGGGGGTCATTGCTACCATAGCGTGTTGAATGGCACTATCTAGTCATGTGTTGCTTTTCTTGACCTCTAAAATGAACATAGTCATAGGGATATCAAACACCCTGGGAAAGGATGGCAGATTTCCCAACAATCCTGTGAATCCTGGTACAGGGACTCTGCAGACCAAATGAAATTCCACATGCAGCCAACTCGCAAAGAGTTTGTTTTTGAGGGCAGTAATAAAATCGCTATTTTCGAGGCCTTCATCACGAGCCCTGATTTGACTTCATACTCTCTGGAGGCCTTGTACCCCCATTCTTTCCAGAACATCAACTTTAATTTAAAGGCCTGTCAAAGACCTTTGAAGGCCTAAATCTTTCCCTTCCAGCTGGTCAGAGATATTGGCATATTAATCTATTTAGTAATTATGCGAACAAGCTCTGACCATGTGTTATTGAAAATTAAACTATCAAAATGTGTCCAATCAAATCGCTCAATTTCTCAATCCCATCGTGTCATTAGATTCAACACCAAGATTAATTACAAAGCAACAGGCCAGGTTTGCCAGATGTTTGGCTGACACCAGTCAAGGTACATCTGTTTCTCTATCTACCCATTGCAGACTCAGCCTCTGAGTCCACAGTTGCTGGTCTGGTTCAGGGTTGCATTAGCCTATACATGCCTGGTATTGACTCAATTCAATGCTACTGTGTATCCTGTTCCTTGAAACTGTCATCCGAAGCCACTGTCCTCAGATGATCAGTCCCAAAAGAGTCATGAGGAAGGAAGAACTGCCCGCCAGCTTTAAGATAAAGGAAGACTATTGCTTTGAGCAGAATTAAAATTACAGGGATTGGGAAGCCATAGATTTGGGTTCTAGCCCAGAATATCTAGCCTTTTCCTTCACGGTACAATTTCTCAGTAAACTGCTTTCCCTCCTGGCTAGGCCGTGTCACCACCTGTTATGTAAACACCACCCAGCTAGAGCGCCCAGGGCACACAGAAAGAGCAGAGCCTCAGCAGTTCCGCAGGATTGGTCTTATCCTGGCTTCCTGCCACTTCCTGGATACGTAACCAAGAGAAAATCAGATTTTAGCATCTCTGCGCTTTCTCAGCTGTAAAATGAGGAGCTGTAAAAATACCTCCTTTCAGGGTTGTGAGAATTGTGAAAAAGTATGCAAAAAGTGCCTGGCATTTTGTGTAGTGATAAGCACTGAGATTCTTGAGTCAGAGCACCCAGACTTTAATTCCTGCCCTGCACCCTACTTATGAGCTGGACATAAGCTGGACAACTTTGAGCAGGTAGCTGACCTTTTCCATGAAAATAATAATGGGATCTATTCCACAGGTCACATTGAATTGCATAATTCATGTAAGTGTATACCAGATTGCCTAGGAAATACCAAATATTAAATAAATATTCAAGATTATTATTATTACTATTATCATCATCATGGAATATGTAGCAGTCATGCAGTAACTAGTGGTTTCCATCTCAACTCTCTTCTTTCCTTGCCCCATTTCTGTTTCTATATAGTCCCCGGTATTGAAGGAATCATAAGAGTCATATAATCTAATCCCCTTTGTTTTATAACATGGCAAGAAGGGGAAGAAGCAGCAATAACAGCAAAAATCATAAATCCAATTTCTTCCTTAAGATGGTAGATCCTGCTACATGAAAGGTATTTTTTATTAAATACCTTAGGATACAAGTGTGGAACTATGAACTAAGAATTGATTGTTCTGCATAATAGAGAAAGAAAACATGAGTATCTCAAGACTGGATCAGCATGGAGGAGATGAGCAGAGAGAAAAGAAAAGGAGAAGAATGGAGAAGGAAAGAAGGCAGAGAAAATAAGTTCTATAAAATGCCCTTCTTCCCAAGGATCACTTAAAATGTTAGTGAAATCCCATGAAAAGTTTGATATTAGTGGATTTCTCATATAAGCCAATAAAAAAGTTGATTTTTATTGATACAGGTAGAGGAGAACTCAGATTAATGGACAAAGGAGTTAGAGGGATAGGAAGTATAAACCTCCAATGGATTAGTCAGAATATTCTAGGTAATTCTGCCATTAAAAAAATATTCAAGCGGGTAAGGGTGTAGCTCAGTTGGGGAGCAGCTGATAGCTAACATGTATGAGGCCCTGGGTTCAATCCCAGCACTTCAAAAAAAATCAGAGGTTTAAGAAAATAAAGGTTGACTTCAACTTCTTTGGGAGATGTAGAAAATCACAAGAATGTGTTGGTACAACCTCTATAATAAGAAAAAGCCAGATAACCTACAAAATCAGAATTTTTGAGCCAATCGATGAACCACTGTACACACAGAAAACCTAAAGAACTAAAATTCAGAAAATCACATGACCTAGGAGAGAAGAAACACATGATGGTTTTCATCATTATAAAATAGTGGAAGAGGGAGGAAGCCAGCAGAGACATGTTAAAGAAGAAACCAGCTAAAATTTCAATGACATTTTAAAGGTCAAAATTAGATTGTCCTATGGTATAGAATCTGTAGAAGCCCTAGAAATAAATGGAGTCTGAACCCAGTTACTAACTCTTTTCCTTTGGTCTTCATTAGGTGCTCATGTAAAATATTGAAGGTCAGGTCAGGAGAGCTGTGAAAGTCTCCATGAAATGTAGACATGTGGAGTCTGCTGAAATCTGAAGAGCAGGAGAGTTGATACAAGCCCTCCAGGGAAGCAGATCCCAAGCCCTGCTACATCTAATTAAAGCAACAGCAAAGCCCTCATCTAGCTCCACTACTGTTTTGACTCAGATCTGCACCCCTCCCCCCAGAAGCCTGACGGAGAGACTCTGTCCTTCAGTCAACAGCCAGCAAAAACCCAAGTCCCTCAGTCCAACAGATATAAGTAACAGAATTTGCCAACACTCCATGAGCTTGGAAGTGCATCCTTCCTTGGTCAAGCCTTGAGCTGGTAAACCAGCCCTGGCCAATAATGATGACTGAAGCCTTGCAGAGAACTCATTTAAGCCATGACCAGACATGTGACCCACAGAAACTTAGTAATGGATATGATTTAAGTCACTAAAAGTGTGGTAGTATGGTTATGTAGTAATGGCTAACTAATACACCATGCAGACACTAAACATGCGGAAGCTGGTGTGGCTATATTAAAATGAGACAAAGTAGGTTTGAAATTGAAGAGAATTACTAGTGACAGGGGAAAATAATTTCTAAAGATAAAAGGGTAAATTTATGGTGTCAATTTATCATAAGACACAGAAATCTTCAATGTACATACATCTAATAACAAATCTTACAAATACATGAAGAAAATAATTGACAGAATAACATAAATATTGGCAAATCCACCATCTTAGCTAGAAATTTCAACACCATTGTCTCAGTAATTGATTGAATGAGTAGCCAAAATAATTAGTGAATTATTCTACTCAGCCAAAAAAAAATCTTTTGAAAATTAATGCCAAATAGCCCTTTTACAGCAAACAAAAGCAAAGAATGCATTGAAAGTAGAACTGTACTATAAGAAACAGGAAAGGAAGTTTTTCCATAGAAGGATCATGATATCAAGCCAGGTGTGGTGGTGCACACTTGTAATCCCAGTATTTTGGGAGGCGGAGACCGGAGGATCTGGGTTCGCGGCCAGCCTCACCTCTCTCTCTCTCTCTCTCTCTCTACTTAGTGGGGCCCTCTGCAACTTCATGAGACCTGGTTTCAAAATAAAGTATAAAAAAATAGGGCCGGGGGTGTAGCGCGGAGGTAGAACGCCCCTGCGTTCAATCCCCGGTACTGCAAAAAAAAAAAGGATCATGATATCAAGTGGAAAAGTAAGTTAGACCTACACAAAGAAACAGAGTGTCAAAAATGGTAAAAATAAAGATATATTATGATAGACTTTTTCTTATTTTATTAGTCAAAATAGTTTATTATTTATTCTAATATTTAAATATTTTATTTAAATCAAAATAGTTTTTTTTGTGGGTTACAACATATATAGAAATAAGTTGTATGAAAACAGTAAGAAAAAGGACAAGAAAGAGAAAGATGGAAGAGACTAAGACACTTACATGAAGTGGTATAATATTATCTTTTTTTTGCGGTACCGGGGATTGAACCCAGGGACGTTCTACCTTGGAGCTAGACCCCAGCCCTGTTTTTTATCCTTTATTTTGAAACCGGGTCTCATGAAGTTGCAGAGGGCCTCACTAAGTAGCTGAGGCTGGCTGCAAACCCGGATCCTCCGGTCTCAGCCTCCCAAGTACTGGGATTACAAGTGTGCGCCACCATGCCCGGCTATAATATTATCTTAAGATCTATTGTAGTAAGTTTAAGACACATTGCAAATCATGAAGCAACCACTAAAAAGTATTAAAAACATATATAACTAAAATGTCGAGTGGAAATAAAATGGAATTACAATAAAGACTTAATTCAAAATGAGGTAGAAAAGGAGAAAGGTACCAAGCAACAGATCAACAAATAGAGAACAACTAGCAAGACTACACATTTAAATATAACTATATCAATATTTGTACTAAATGTGAAAGGTTTAAACATCTCAACTGAAAGACAAAGTTGCCAGATTGGATGGAAAGGAAAGATCCAAATATAGACTATCTGGGAAAAAAAACCACCTAACATCAAATTCAAAGATAAAGACAGATTTAAAGCAAAAGGATAAGCCACCACGCATGGCAGGGCATGCCTGTAATCCCAGTGCTTGGAAAGAAGGCTGAGACAGGAGGTTTGCAGGTTCCAGGCCAGACTTGAGAACTTAGTGAGATGATCCTCAACAACTTAACATGACCCTGTTTCAAAATAAAAAAAAAAATAAAATAGAGCTAGATGTGTAATTTCTGGCTTGGAGGTAGACTGTCCCTACATTCAAACCCCAGTCCAAAAAAAAAAAAAAAGGATGGTAACAGATACACAATGAAAGCACTCATCAAAAGAAAGTTGAGTCAGAGTTCTTGACAGAACGAGCACTCAATAAATGATAGCTGCTAGTAGCATTATTAGCTGTAGTAGTCATTGTAAGAGGATTTGTAACTAGGAAAATTGCTTACAGTTGGTCTAAGGCAAGGAGGATGGCCACACAGCAGGGTGGGACCCGGGCATCTTAGCAGGGGTCCATGAGTTGGGAATTGGTATCATTTGTTAGTAAAGCCCCAACAACTCATGGAGTTATTTAGGCAGCAGTAATGTCTCTTGATCACTACTAACCTGACTTTTTGTTGCTTAACAAAGCTAAAGTTGCTTTCTCACATGCTTACACAGGTGTATTATTAGTTTTTGTGTTTTTCTATAGGTGAAATTCTCAAGGCCTAAAGAGCAATTTAGAAAAGTAAAAAGAATGTGAAGTTTGACTATGTTCAAATTCAAGTTCTATTATTAAAGAGCTATGTGATCTTAAGCAAATTACTTATCCACCCTCCCCCAGAAAAAGCCCATTTCTGCCCTCTGTAAAATGGATTAATAGTCCCTATTTCACAAGGTTGTTGAGAGGATTAAATGAGCTATTATACTTGTGGTATAATACTTGGCATAGAGCATATGTTCAATATTCCCCCTGATGCTCCAGCCTCCTATGAGATATGAGTATATCTTGGGTATATCAGGGAGTGCCATAGAAACTAAATCTCTTGGGGGGGGATGGAGGGTGACATTATGGAATTATGGATTTCTTTTTAAAATTGGGACAATGTGGCTTGGATAGCTAGCTGAGTGGATAAGACCACCTTCCCCAACTCAGGCTTGGTAATTGGAATTTCAAAGTTTTTATTTTTGTTTTGTCTGGAGTAAAAATGGAAAAATCATGTCCTATGTATTTCAAATCCTTAGGCTGAAGATGTTAGAAACAGCAGTGACCATGATACTCTGTAGAGGTAAGGAAGTCCTCAGCAAAATTCTGCAATTCTTCAAGAGAAGCAAGGTAGAGCTGGCCTTGACAGGAAATCGAAGTCAGACTTGCAAATACGAGTAAAATATACAAGCCCATATTTTTTAAACATTTGTTCATTCATTCAATCATTCACTGATTTATCAATCTTTCCTATCCATGTATTTAAACTTTATTGAAGATCAGCTAAATGCTGGGTATTGTATTATAAAATCAATGAAATGGACACCCATCTCCATATCCTGGTAACAAATTGTACTTACGGCAGCAAGTGTGTAGGAAACTCTTTACAGATGGCCAACCAAATTCCTAATCCTTTCTCCTCCACAAGGTACATACTTCATTTCTGATCAAGACTAACCGCAATAGCCCTAAGTCTTGGTTGGGGTTAGAACCAAGACCCAGATTCAACCTCTTAATTTCAGGAGACAGAACACAGCTGAGGAATGAATTAGTCTTGTACATATGTTCAGCAGGTGACCTGCTTGACTCATTAGGGGAACCTCCTGGTCCATTAGCCGATATACCTGGTTCAGTGGACAATGTATTTGATTAAGCAGATGAGGAATTATTTCTTTTAAAAGTAACTGCACAGAGCAACTACTGTTTACTCCTATATCCATCTTTCCCCCCTTAATGCCTGCCAATGTATTTGGAAGGACCACTTGCAGGTGTGTGATGCACGCAGTGCTGAGATAGGCAGAAATCTGGGTTTGGCTATTTCAGTAAATCACTGTCATCCAGAGTAGTTCTGAATTCTGTCAGAGAAAAAAAAAGGTTTCAATTTGCTATGTAGACAGAATGGGGCTGTTTTTAGCCTGCTGAAATTCGCAGCTATGAAATCTTTGTTTGCAAATCAGGCCTCTTTCCAGCAATGCTGGGAGTGGGGACCAAAATAGCAGTTCTAAAGTCACTTCTCACTCTCAGTCTCCTTACATAGTGGGAGAGGAGAAGGCAGGAGATTGGATCCCTGGAGGAGGAACGGTTGTTCCCTTGCTAATACTCATGTCACAACCAGGGATAAAACCCCAGGAAGCATCCAAGCTCAGTCTCATGAAATGTGCACAAACCTGAATTTTGGATACCTTTGGCACTGGGGAAGAAAAAGCCAAAAGCTCTCAGAATCCCCTGGAGGACTTGTTAAACCGTGGATTTCTGGACCAGATGGTATTCTTGTAAATTTTTAACAATTTCCTACTTTAGGAAGAAAATATCTGGTTTGCATTTGCCAATTTCTGTGGTGTAAATATTCCCACAATAGCCAGTCTTGAACTACCAATATGACTTCACTGACCATGGAATTAAGAAGAGATGCACAGAATCTACTCTTAAGAGCTGAGACCAGCCAGCTCAACACTGTTGGCTGGGCCCCATACCCACAGGTTCTGATTTGGCAGGTCTATGATAAGGCCTGAGAATTTTTGCACTTCCAACAAGTTCCCAGGTGGCACAGGGCTGCTAGACTGAGGTTATATGGTGCTGGATATCATGGGATTTCCCTCTGGCTTTGGAGGCCTTGCCACCCTCCACAAACCCTTTCATAGGACCATCTCTTTCTTTTCCCCTTATATCCTGAAGGGGTCTAGTGCAGGCCACTGGAAAGAACTCAAATGTAGGCACTTGGTGATGAGCTATAGCCTTTGGGAAAGCTAAACATACTAATTTATCCAACAGGAAGCCATAAATGCTGTTGTCTTTTGTTTGTACCTATCCCTTTTATAAGCATGATTATAAACAGGTCTTACTCAGCTTTGCCTAGCCCAGTGCCAGTAAAAATCTACTGAACTGGAAAAAGCATAGTATGCTGACTTGCATACCTGAAACGCAGATCTCATATAGTTCTCTCACTTATTCAGTCTTTAAAGAGTCCACCTATCCATGCATTTATTAGTTTATTCATTTGTGCAACAGATATTTGAATCCCTGTTATGGGCCAGCACTGGTACTAGGGATACAGTAGTAAATGAAATAAGCATAAAATCTGAAACTTAGAAATTACAGTAGGAAAGGTAAATATTAAATATCAGATTTGTTTCAAAGTAAAAGCTCAGGGTGTTATATGGGCATACAATAAGGTGGGTGGCTATCTCAGTGTGAGGAGGCAGGGAAGAGGCAGGCTTAAATTGAGACCTAAAAGATGGGTAAGAGTTTTCCCTATGAAAGGTGGTGGCGAGAGGGAGGAGGTACATGGCGGGAAACAAGTACCCAAGGAAAAGCAAACTGCAGGAACAGAGAGAGGGAAAGGATGGCATGAAATGAGGCTCTAGAGGGAGGTGGGCTCTGGACTTTATCCTATGAGCATGGAAGGATCACAGCAGAGAATTCCCAAATCATATCCAGCCTTAGGAGGCACTGCCTTTGAATGTGGCGCAGCCTGTGTTGTTTCTGAATCACAAACACAGAATGTTCCCCATTGGACGAGGTGGCTAATGACTGGCTTGTCACTGTTTCTCTCTAGTTCAGTCAGACCACTGGGTATTACTCTCTAGTTGTTTTGCTTCTGCTGTCCAGCTAAATTGTAAACTATTCAAGGGTGAGGAGGCTGTCTCTGTTGCCCTATTGTGCCTATAGGGGTGCTGGATCATTGGTAAACAGGCATAGGGTACTAAAAAGAGCACTAGATATAACAAAAGGAGACCAGGAGTCCAGTCCACATCTTAGCACTTAGCAGCTATGAGACCCTGGAGGTCAGGCACTTGTCTTAGTTTCTTTTGTCTTACCTGAGGCTGGGTAATTTATAAAGAAGCTGATTTAACTCACAGTTCTGGAAGTCTTAGGGTATGGTATAAGCACCTGTTCAGTTTCCTGTAAAGGTCAGAGGGCAGCTCAACTCATCACAGAAAAGCAAAACAGGAAATGGGTGCAAGCAGAAGAACATGTAAGCAGAGACTGAGGGGAGGCACCAGGCTTGCTTTAGAACAACTCCCTCTCAAGGTAACCAATCCAGTCCCACGAGAGCAAGAGCTCACTCCCTGGAGATAAGCACTGATCCCCCACAAAGGTCCAGAGACCTCCCAACACTTGCACTGGGGACTAAGCCCGGACATGAATTATGGTGGCGACAAATCATATTCAAACCTGAGCAGCATTTAACCTCTCGGAACTTCAGTCTTCTGGTCTATAAAATATGGAAACCGTACACATTTTATAAAGTGGTTGTGAAAGGATTAAAATGCTGCAGGCAAAAATTCTAGAATGCTGTGCCTGGATGAGATGACGTGATTAACCATGGGCAGAGTGGGTAGGTCTAATGGGCCAGTCTTCACCCAACATCACCTTCCTGCTTACCTTCCTGCTCAGGAATTACTCAACCACCATGCTGCCAGTACCCTCGCCTTGCATTTTGCAGAACTCCAGGGGCAACCGTTTGGGGCTGTGGCCAGGATCTGGGGGCCCGGGGGAACACATGTTCCTCCATGTTTCTCTCACAACTTGCAGTTGGCTATCTCTGCCATCCTAGGTTCCCTCCTGTCAACACCTTTCCTGAGGTGGGCCGGTCACTTTGTGGTTTCTTGAGTGGAAAGTGGGCAGCAGTGGGGAAAAAGAAAATCTGGTATACATTCACAATGGAGATTTACTCAGCCATAAAGAATGGAACTATGTCATTTGTAGAAAAATTTAACTGGAGAACACCAAGGCAAGTGAGATTAGCAGGACTCAGAAAGTCAAGGGTCACTTTTTGTGTGTGTGTGTGTGGTACCGGGGATTGAACCCAGGGGCGTTCTACCTCCGCGCTACTCCCCCGGCCCTATTTTTTATGCTTTATTTTGAAACCGGGTCTCACGAAGTTGCAGAGACAGAGAGAGAGACAGGGAGAGAGAGAGAAAGAGAGAGAGCGAGCTGAGGCTGGCCGAGCTGAGGCTGGCCGCAAACCCAGATCCTCCGGTCTCCGCCTCCCAAAGTACTGGGATTACAAGCGTGCGCCACCACGCCCAGCTTATTTTTTTTTTATCTCATATGTGGAAGCTAGAGAAAAAAAAAGGAAAGAAAAGAGAACTCATGAAAATAGGAAAGTGAGCCAGGCTCAGTGGCACACACCTGTAATCCTAGTATTGGGGAGGCTGAGACAGGAGGATTGTGGATTCAAAGCCAGCCTCAGCGATTAAGCAAGCCCCTCAGCAACTTAGTGAGACCCAATTTCAAAATAAAAGGGTCGGGTGTGTATTTCAAGGGTAGTATGGCCATGGGTTCCATCCCCAGTATAAGAAAGAAAGAAAGAAAAGAAAGAAAGAAGAAAGAAAGAAAGAAAGAAAGAAAGAAAGAAAGAAAGAAAGGAGGGAGGGAGGGAAAGAGGGAGGAGGAGGAGGAGGAATAAGAAGAAGAAGAAGAAGAAAAAGAAGAAGAAGAAGAAGAAGAAGAAGAAGAAGAAGAAGAAGAAAGAAGAAAAGGAAGGAAGGAAGGAAGGAAGGAAGGAAGGAAGGAAGGAAGGAAGGAAGGAAAGAAGGGAGGGAGGGAGGGAGGGAGGGAGGGAGGAAGGAAGGACTGGAAGAAAATAGGAGAAAGACCAGTATAGTAGTGGGAGGGAACTGAGGGAGGGCGGAGGGGAGAGAAAGGGGGTATCTGAGGAAGGAAATAGACCAAATAATGTTATGTGCACATATGAATGTATTACTATGAATCTCACTATCATGTGCAATTATAATGCACCAATAAAAATTTTAAAATAAAACGAAGTCTTTTGTCTCTGAAAATAATGACTTAGGAAGTTATTTTTCAAATCAGAGTTCATGGACCACTCACATCAAAACGACCCTTACGCAGCCTGCAAATGCATGGGCCCCATGCCAGATCTACCCGATCAGAACCTCATGAACACATACGGCCCCCAGCGTTGCTGCGGTGGACAGAAGCCCATGCGTGAAACACTCCCGGGGAGATGAGCACACGGGTTCCCCACCCTGACCTCAGTCCCAGCCACACTTTAGATTATAGATTACATTAATCTCCACCTCAGATAGGGGCTGTGAGGGTTAAATGAACTACAGTATGTGCGGTGCTTAAAACAGCACTTGGCACTAAGAAAGCACTTGATAAATGGTCACATTTATATGTTCCCCTGGCCTCTCAGCGGCCCTGCGTGTGGGCGGATGGGGAGCTGATGTCTAAGAAGAGCAGCATGAGTCACCAGAGGTCACACAGCTAATTAGCAGCTGAGCAAGACTAAGGCCCAGAACACCTAACTCCGAGTCCAGCACTATTTCCACCACACTGGGCTGCCTCCTCTCAGCCCCCAGCTTCCCTAAATGCTTCTCTTCCAGCTACTGGTCTCTAGGCGGCCAAATAGAGCTCTGCATAGCTGCCTTTCATTAGCAGCTTATCTGTATGGCACCTTGTATCTTGCACACAGATAACCAGTCTCAGCTCAGCTGACCTCCAGAACTCCCTCAGATGTAATTGAGTCCGCATTATCTGACAGTAGCCCCAGTCCTAACATTTAGGTAAACTGCAGAGCCTCTGCACCTGACCCGGACGACCTGCCCCAGGGCTCTGAATCCTTTACCTTCCTCGCACAAGCCCGCACCACTCCCTCCCAGCCCACGTCCCCTTTTCCCAATAGCCGTGAGCATCTCCGTTCAGGGGTGAGCTACTGATGCAGATGCGGACTGCACGTCAGGCACACAGGAGCACAAAGCCCCAGCCACTCCCCTCGCGGGTCCCAGCCCTGCCTCTTTGAGACAGGGGGAGATTTAATTTAGACTGAGATGATTTCTGGTGATAAGGATGTCCCAGTCTACCCTTGAGGAACAAACAACAAGCACAGTGTCTCTTAGAGCCGGGGGCTGGAGCTCAGCAGCGCCATCCCTGCACGCCAGAATCTTGCTTCCGCCCTCTTCCATCTCTTGAGCAGAGTTCAGGGATGTCTGTGTTAGGAACCCTTAGGACTCCCTCAGGACACTCTTCATCCACTGCTCACCCACCCGAACTGGGGGGAGGGGGCAGGTGTGTGATTTTCATGACTCAGCGTACCCTTCTCTCATTGAGTGGACTGTTTGCATTCTCAGATTGCACTTCTCCACTACACACACACACACACACACACACACACACACACACACACAAACACACACACCCTTCCCCACCCCCTTCCCTGGTGTCCCAGACACAAGGAGAACACGATCAGGCCAGTCATCTCAAGAACTCAGGTTGCCTATTTATAAAATGAGGGCGCTAACCTAAATGATAGGAAACGTCACTCGCATTTTTAGCAGACTTTATAGCCAAGATTCCCAAACTGTTTCCATTCAGGGTACCCTTATTACTTATTTTTCACAGTCCCATAGGACAAAAGAATTAACTAATAATTCTATTTATTTAAGTAGGTAGGTCCAAATAATTTTGTTGTTGTTGTTTTTGGTACTGGGGATTGAAGCCAGGGTTGTTTTACCTCCTTGCTCCATCCCTAGCCCTTTTTATTTTATTTTTTTTAATTTTGAAACCGGGTCTTGCTAAGCAGCTGAGGTTGGCTTCAAACCTGCAATCCTCCTATCTCAGCCTCCCAAGTACTGGGATTAGAAGTGTCTACCACCATGCCCAGCTATCAAAGAATTTAATGAGTATTTATGTCTTAACAGTACAGCAGCCATTTTTTAAAAAATACACATAAATTGAAAAAGAATAATGTTTTAAATTTCTTCTTAAATAATAATTACTAGTGGGATGGATGTGCCTGTTAGGCACTGTGCACAACTTCTTAAACTGGAAGCAGATTTGACACGGCCTCCCCTGTTTCTTGTTCTACCTTGGTTTTTACAGGTATTTTATTACAACAGCCACCAATAATCTCACTTTATAAAATTATGATATCACTCAAAGGAATGTTGTGTAATCTGATGTTGGAACTGTGGGCTACCTTCAACTATCATTTTGCACAGTATCTGATAGATGTCAAGTATCACTATATTTCTTTGGAAATTTAAAAATACCCTGTGGCACCTCTGTGAGTTTGCTGTAGCAGCCCAGGGCACCTTGGCACAGGGTTTGGGGACTGGAGCTTTATAGTGTCATTTCCTAAACTCTTATCTAAGCCTTTTGCTCCCTGCAGCTTCCAAGAGAATCTCAGTGGGCTCCTCATATTACAGGCCACTCTGGCCTTGCAGAAGATGTATAGGAGCTAGTTACTTTTGCCAAGTTCCTAGAAACAGTCTGGTTTGAGAAATTGGGAGAACTTTGCACATTTTCTTTCATTGTCCAAGCCCATAAAAATCAAACCAGAAGAGAGACTATACTTAGACAACTCAGACTAATTGTCTGAAGGTGTTAGCTAAATGTGGACACAGATACATTAAGCCATAAACATGCTAGCCACAGGGGAAAAGAAAATCAAAGGAGACATAAGTAAATCAGATTGGCTGAATACGTGATCTAGATTACCTGGATAATTTTTTCAGCTTTATGTGGAATGTGCCTGAATATATACATTCAAGACCAAATCAGGCATTAAAAAAATCTTATAAGGTCATGGGAGGATGGGCCATGACCCCACACTGGAGGGACTCCAGACAAAAAGAGAAAACCTCAGATGAGCGAAGAAGGTGAACTAACGGGGGGAGACAGGAGGGAAGGAGAGGGAAAAAAACTGGTGCACAGGATGGACTTACACAAAGATATCAAAGTCAACTACTATGCTGAAAACGGGAAGGAGGGAGGGGGAGACGGGGTGGGAATTGGGGAGGGCTAATTGACTGATGAGTGCATGTATTCGTCAACCACCCTGAAATCCTTCAAGATGTATGGTTGCAATGCACTAATAAAATAAAAGAAAAAAAACCCACTGTGTATATACACACACCACATTTTATTTATCAATTAATCTGTTGATGGACACCTAGATTGGTTCTATAACTTGGCTATTGTGAATCGTGTAGCCATAAACATGGATATGCATGCATCCAAATATCAAAAAAATTACTGTAAATAGGTGCTGATCAGGGCCATGTGACCTGTACTATGCTAAATGTTTCTATATTTATAAATTGTACTCATACAACAGCTCTAACATGTAGGTTGCATTGTGCCCCCATCTAATGAAGAAGCCAGTACTCAGAGGAGTTACCCAGCACATGAGCAGTGAAGTTTTTCTGACTCTTACAACTAAACTTTTAGCCAATTATACTGCTTCTTTTGTGTGTGTGTGTGTTGTACTGGGGATTGAGCTCAGGGGCATTCTACCTCGGACCTACACCCCCAGCCCTATTTTATGTTTCATTTGAAACAGGGTCTCACTAGGTTAATGAGAGTCTCACTACTTGCTGAGTCTCCTCGAACCTGCAGTCCTCCTGTCTCAGTCTCCCAAGTACTGGGATTATAGGCGTGCTCCACCACGCTTGGCTTTCTACACTGCCTCTTTGAAAGTGCGATTTCCCCCCCAAGGATGCCAAATCGCCCAGTTGGCAGAAACACTCAGAAATTGTACCTCAACATCCCTTGACAAACCAATAATCCCCACGTCATGTTTCTACAGATTGAACTCACCTTTTTCTCTAGTTCCAAGGCAAATACACACATTTCTTATTTGCCATGAATCATATCCATCCATTTCCAGTGAACCCGCCCCCTTCCCAGTGGCTGCAGAGATTTTGTCCTCCATCTTGTACCCTTCATGATTGGCAACACTGAGAATTCTCTCCATTCTTGTTCCCCTCATCTGTCCGTCTGCCCAGCTCACATGGTAACTGGGAAAGGAAAGAATACCAAGTGTCCTTTCCACAGAAATGTCAAAAGCTCTAAAAGAGAAAGAAATGGCATTTGCCTAGCATAGAGGATGGATAATTTAGAGGCTGTTGCTTAAGTTATAGGGAACCTATTAGACTAGGCTCATGGACATTTATTTTTCCTTCTTGATGATGTAGGTCCTGGAAACCCAGTCCTGTCTATAAAGCAAATGTCAGAGAAGCTGTAGCTCTCCCTCCTCGACCAGCCATTACTGCAGGTGGCAAAGCACTAATGCTTTGAATTAGCTGTTGGCTCCTGCCTGCATATTCTCAGGAATTCCCTTTACCAACAACTTAAGTGCATTAAGACTTTGGGGGTGAGGCGAACGGAAATAATGGTGACAACGAGAAGCCCACCTCATACTTGGTGAGAATGCTGGCTCGGCGACCACTCAGGTTGTCACCTGATCTGACGTGCACCAATGGCCCCTTCTGCTCAGAGAGTGCTCGTCTTGGTTTCATGCTGCTGTCTTAGTCACTGCCACACTGCTTTCCCTCCTCTTCCTCTTCCTTTCTTGGCCTTCTTTTATTTTTCAAGCAAAAGATTTGGTATATCTACTACTGTACTAACCTACTAGTGCAAAGCATAGAGACAGAAAGAAACATTATATTCCCAATTAACCATGTCCAGTTTTCCAGCGGTGACATTTTCGGCTTGGCAGGGTAAGGCGATAGTGACCCTGATGCATAATAAAGATGTGTGCCATCTCACGTGCAGTTCCTTATAGACTCAGCTGGGCTCTTCTCCAATGTCTCCTCTTGAAGTTGTACCTGATTTTATTACCACTTTTCACCTGAATCCTTTGGGGAATAGGACAATGTTGCTTTTGTTTCTTGGCCAGGAATGGTTTGAAAGTGAGATTTTTGTGAGAAGACATGCCAAGGAATGAAATCTAGAGCACACATCACAAAGGTGGAGATGAGGAGAACTTCTGCTTCTCTTCCTCCTCTTCCTCCTCCTCCTTTTTTTTTTTTTTTTTTTTTTTTTTTGCAGTACCTGGGATTGAACCCAGGGGCGTTCTCCTCCGCGCTATACCCCCGGCCCTATTTTTTTATACTTTATTTTGAAACCGGGTCTCACGAAGTTGAGGAGGGCCTCACTAAGTAGAGAGAGAGAGAGACAGGGAGAGAGAGAGAGCGAGCTGAGGCTGGC
The DNA here is from genome assembly GCA_004027185.1 of Glis glis. Classification (NCBI taxonomy): domain Eukaryota; kingdom Metazoa; phylum Chordata; class Mammalia; order Rodentia; family Gliridae; genus Glis; species Glis glis. The sequence continues at coordinate 16,748 of PVJS01007099.1, forward strand.
CGCGAACCTGGATCCTCCGGTCTCCGCCTCCCAAAGTACTGGGATTACAAGCGTGTGCCACCACGCTGGGCTCCTCCTTCTTTTAAGATATGATTCCCCCCTTTTTTGTGGTACTGGGGATTGAACCCAGGGGCATTCTACTTCTGACCTACACCTCCAACCCTATTTTTATTCTTTATTTTGAAACAGGGTCTCACTAAGTTGCGGGGGGCCTCACTAAGTAGCTGAGGCTGGCTGCGAACCTACGATCCTCCCATCTCAGCCTCCCAAGTCCTGGGATTACAAGCGTGCGTCACCATGCCTGGCTTGATTCCCTTTTTGATGTACTGTTCTATAGTTTGACAAATGCATACAGTCAACAGCCGAATGTATAATTACAAATGCAATGAAGTCAGAGAAAATGTTCATAACAACAAAAAGCTTCTACCTATCCTACTTTGTAGTCAATCCCCACCCACCCAGCCACACACACACACACCTCAGGCCTACATCTACAACTGATCTGTTTTCTGTAATGTTGCCCTTTTCAGAATGTCCAATAATTAGAATCACACAGTGCATAGCTTTTTGATATTGGTTTCTTCCCTTTAGCACCACACACTTAAGATTCACCCATGTTGCTGCTTGTATCTGTGGTGTGTTCTCTGTATTACTCAACAGTAGTCCATTGTATGCATTTACCACAGTCGGTCTATTCATCAGTGAATCATGTCCATATTTTTTCAAGTTTGGGGTGACTACCAACAAAGCGGCTATGAACATTTGCATACAGGCTACTCTGTTAGCAAGTTTTTATTTTTCTTAGGTAAATGCTAAGAATGAGGTTGCTAGGTCAGATGGTAAATGTATGCTTAATTTTTGAACAAGTTGCCAACTCTTTTCCACAAGAGCTCTATCAACTGCATCCTCATTAGCAATGCCTGAGAGTTCCAGGTGCTCTGCATCCTTCCTAGCGCTTGGTATTGTCAGGTGTCTTGTTTTTCCCTTTGAAATTTCAACTATTTTAGTCGTTGTATAGTGATATCTCAATTGTGGATTTTAACTTGCATTTTTCCTAATGTCTTTTTTTTTTCTTTTTTGGTACTGGGGATTGAACCCAGGGGCATTCTACTTACACGCTATACCTCCAGCACTTTTTATCTTTTTATTTTGAAATTGGGTCCCACTAAGTTGCTGAGGCTTCCCTTGAACCTGCACTCCTCTGGTCTCAGCCTCCCAAGCACTGGGATTACAGACATGCACAGCTTCCCTAATGCCTTTTAAAACACTGTTGTCTATTTTTTTTGTTGAGTAGTTTGTTTTCTTATTATTGAATTTGGAGAGTTTCATACACTCTGGATCCAAATCCTTTGAGTTTTGTAAATATTGTCTCCTATTCTGCAGCTTGTCTTTTCATCCTTTTAACAGTATCTGTTGAAGAACAAAAGTTTTCAATTTTTTTAAAGTCCAGTTTATCAATGCTTTCTTTCAAAGATTACTCTTTTGATGTCATATCTAAAGAATCTTTGCTTAGCCCAAGGTAGCAAAGATGTTTCTGCTCTGTTCTCTCCAGAAGTTTTTAGTTTTAAATTTTATATTTTAGACGGGCCTGGTGGCACATACCTATAATCCCAGACTTGGAAGACTGAGACAGGAGGATCGCAGGTTCAAGGGCAACCTCAGCAACTTAGCAAGACCCTGCTTCAAAATAAAAATAAAAAGGACTCAGAGGTAGACTGCCTGTAATGGTTTGGATTTAGAATGTCCCCCTGGCCCTCACAGAAGCAAGGTAGCAATGTTGGAAGCAGGGCTTGGTTGCTAAGGAGGGGTCCCTGTGGGTGTGGTCTTGGGGATTATATGTGTTTCTCTCCTCCCCTTGCTGGCTCTGCTTCTGGCCTCTACTATGTGAGAGGAGAACCTTGCTCTCTCCCTTTCTCTGCTTCCCAACACCATGCCCTGAGCTCTGCAAACCTAGCCTGACATACACTGAACTCTGGAATCTCCAAAAACTGTGAGCTAATAAATCTTTCTTACTTTAAATTGTGTGTGGTCAGGCTTATGAGGTCACAACAGTGAGAATGTTGATGGATACAGTGTCCTTGGGTTCAACCCCCAGTACCAAAAATAAAATAAAATTGATCAGCCAAGCCAGGCATGGGGGTGCACACCTGTAATCCCAGTACTTGTAAGGCTGACACAGGAGAATCACAGATTTGAGGCCAGCCTCAGCAACTTAGTGATACCCTGTTTCAAAATGAAAAATGATAAGTAATAAAGGGCTAGGGATGTAGCTTAGAGGTAGGATACCCCTTGGTTCAGTCCCCAGTACCAATATATATATATATATATATATATACATATATATATATATATATGTCTATGGTCTATTTTGAGTATCATGCTTCTTTTTATTTCTAATCTTTGGGGACAAAGAGGTAGAAGTAGGAAGAGAAATTTGACTTAATGCCTTTAAGGAGCTGGTCTTGTGACTGCCCATCACCTGACAGGAGGTCAGGTGATGCAGCAGAGGGTCAAACTTTAGGCTCTAGCATCAAATGCCTGGAGTTTGAATCTGTTTTCCATATCCTAAGTTGTAACGTAAGCTGATTACTTAAACTTTCTGCTCTTCACATAAGTGAATTGCTATTAGCAAAATTCAGATTAGGACCAGAACTATAGCACTGGGCTCCATCACAAAGGCACTATGGCTGAAACTGGTTCTGGGTGAGGCAGACAAACACTCTTAGCTGGGGAACCTCTTCTAAACCATCCAAGAATGGTCATCAGAGCGACTGCCCACTCAATGCTGTTAAATAACCAGCGGGGTTATGAGACCAAGCCAGTTACCGCCCTTATTCTGCACGTGGTTGAGCTTTCTGCACAGCCGCTGCCTGCCTTCCCTAGATCTGCATTCATAAGGACCATTTGCTTCCTTGGGTCTTTCTTACTGCTCCGATACCCTCACCTGCTTAGAAGTGCCATTGCTTTAACTGTCCTCCCTCTTCCCAAGCTCTCCTTCTTTCAACCTTTTGTTTTTTAAGGCGCAACTAACAGCTTTTGTCTGGACACTTTTCTTCAACAAAGACACCCATGCTATAATCAAGAAGAAAAGACTTACAAATTCACAACCAGATATGATCGAAGATATTTATCTCATGTGTCCCCAGCCTCAAGGCAGGCCTACCCTAAAATCAAATGGGGAACAGGTACCTACCTATTCAGGTGAGAGGCATTGGGACATGGGGCATGGAGAGGGGGGGCACACTGGTTTTAGAGGCAAACTTTCAGATTTCAATTCTGGTGCTAACTTATTGTGCTATCCCAGCAAAGCACTCACCACTTAACTTCCATTTTCCAATCTCAGTGTAAAGAATATTAAAATCTTCACTTGGTTTTCTGAGCACTAGATGATATGATAAATATATGTAAAATATCTGGTACATCGTGACAATTTCATAATTACGCTGACACAGTTGGCTCAGCATTCCTCAGCCCTCATTTCCAGGATTCACCACTCTCATTCAGAGGAACTTCCTTCTCCTGTCTAATCAAAATGTTCCCCGCTGCTGGCCCAGCTGATTTCTGATGATCACATACAGTCAATGGCCCTCAGACTATCAGATAGGAATTGAGAACATTCTAATGGCTTTTGAATTCTTTGAAAAGTACATGTGTATGTATAGCGCAATCCACTTGTGAAGAACTTGTAGCGGATCAATTACTGTAAATGCCCTAAACAGCTTCAATTGATTGCCATGTGTGATCTGAAGTTCTGATTAATAGAGGCTTTGTTTAAAAGGGAAAGCTTTTCAGAAAGAGAAAGAAAAAAAAAACGGTGTGCCTGCGCTTGCCAATATCTTAAATTATGAGTCTGCAAAATAGTTTCCACTAGCAGGTCTCTTTATCCAGCTACTGCTACTTCCAAGCAAGTCTTCCTTGGGTAGATAGATACATCTGCTTGTTGGGATGCCTGGAGAGAATTGACTGCCATGATTTTGTTTCAGCATAATTTTTCCCAGGTTACCTAAGCTGAAAGTACTATCTTGTCTTCCTGGGAGACAAACTATCCTGCATATCTTAATCCTGGGCAGCCCTGGTGACCCCCCATAGCTCTTTGGGTCTTAGCTTTGAATTCCCCTGACTTTGAGGTTGCGAACATCAATCCTTTCACGTGGCTTTCCCTTCATTCCTGAACCACTCACGTGCATATCTAACCCCTGCGTGCACATGAGTATTCATTTGCCTGGAAGTCTTAAAAATGCTAATGTGAAGTTGGGTTAGATTTCTACAGGCCAGACGCTGACCTCAAATATTAATCATGCCTGGGTAGCCGAGGGGAGCCTTGGCCATTGTAGAGAGAAGGCGGAAGCTTCCCCCTGAAGCACAGCAAGGCAAACTAATCAAAATCAAACCCCCATTTTAAAACATTTCACTCACCAGCAGGCTATTCATTTTTCTCAGGTGTACATCTTGTTTTTGATCAGACAGAAGCAGTGATCTGATCAACTTTACGATTGAACAAGAAACAAAACAAGATATGACCAATTCACATCATGTTTCTTGAGTGGCTTGGGATAGAAATTTGCTTCTTTGAATTCCATTCCTGCTTATTCACCATGATCGCAAAGATGTCTTTCCTGTCTCCCGCTTCTTCACCTCTAATCCTCCACCCAACAACTCCCCTCCCCACCCCTGGCATGCTTTCTTACATGCTGGAGAGATATTTACAGATTGGATCTGAAGTTCAATGCTTCAGAGTGTTGACTTACTAACTCTGGATAGTCCCTAGCTAGAGGTCTCAGAGGAGTCTCTCTGGAGTGTACCTCCTCTTGCAGGGCATGACACACAGTACTCTGAATCAGGCTGGTTTCAGCCAGCCCCTGATCTGGTAGCAACACAGTGTGGCCACTCTGCCCAGGGGCCAGTGCAGGAATGGCTCCCCATCTCGCTGACCACCTGACCCATGTCTATTCATTAAGCCCCTCATTATGTTAAGTCCTGTGCTAGGCACTTTGACCTTGCACAGCGTATTTGATCTCAGTTAGTCTTTACAACCATCATATGGCTTAAATAATATTGCTATCCCCATTTGAAGCATACAAATGACCCAGGTAGTAAGAGTCAGAATTTGAATCTAGGTCTTTAGACTCCAAAGCTTATCTTTTGAATGCCATATCTCATGGCCTTTAAACTACCATGCAAGTTCCTTCCAGAAAAATAGGACTGATACATGAGATGAGGTTCTCTTTACTGGGGATAGAGATGACCTTCCAGGTCAATGGGTGCAAAGCTTTAAATGAACAAATAAAACAAATGCACTTGAGGGACTATGTGACTTATGCAAGGTTGCACAGCTATTAAATGGGCATAGCTTGGACACAGATTTGTGTCTTGCTGATTCTAAGTATTGCACTAATATTATACAGCAACATTCTGGATACCTGCCCGGTCAAGGGGATGAAGAGACTAAGCTTCAAACTAAAAGGAAAAGAAGCCAAACCCATATCACTCTTTCCTGGAGGAAGCTGCTGCCTCAATACGGATGCATAGATTACTAGATCCTCATACATTTTGTGCCCATACTACAGTCATTCCACCACTTCTTAAACTCTATCTGGTTAATTTTGTCTATAATTTGATATCCTTTTTATGAATATGGGGGAGAAAACAAAGCAAACAAGTCCCCACAACTGTCATGAAAATTGGAACAACTCTGCGATTTTCTTTGGGTTTTCTATTAAATAAGCCTCCCGCAATTTGTGGAAGAGACTCATTTTATCTGAGTGACCTGGTCAAGTTGTTCGTCTCAGAGCAAGAGGGGAGTGATCTCAGAAACACGGCATTCCAGGCTCCAACCGTGTCCTGCTGCTATTTGAAAAACAAGGAGAGAAAGTAGGGCTACGTATATTGAAGGGAGATATTGCCATCTCTCCCACAATTTTATAGAATAGAGCCCCTATTAATGCAATGAATTTCAGACCAGAAAAGAGAATAAGAATTTGTGTGCGGGGGGGGGTACTAGGATAGAACCCAGGGGCTTTCTACCTCTGAACTACACCACCAGCTCTTTTTATTTTTTGTTTTGAAACAGGGTCTTGCTAGGTTGCTGAGTCTCACTAAGTTGCTGAGGCTGGCCTCAAACCTGAGATCCTCCTGTCTTAGTCTCCCAAGTACTGAGATTACAGGTATGCACCACCATGCCTGGCTTAGAGTAAAGATTTTTGGTTTGGGACTTTCTCACTGATGTCCTCATGGCTATCTAATGATTCATCTCTTCACAGAATCTGTCCTCTTGGGGCATCTACACAAGAGAAGACTTTATTTTTATTTATTTATTTTTTTTTTGTGGTACCGGGGATTGAACTCAGGGGAGTTCTACCTCCGCGCTACACCCCCAGCCCTATTTTTTATACTTTATTTTGAAACCGGGTCTCAAGAAGTTGCGGAGGGCCTCACTAAGTAGAGAGAGGGGGAGAGAGAGAGAGAGCTGAGGCTGACCGCGAACCCGGATCCTCCGGTCTCTGCCTCCCAAAGTACTGGGATTACAAGCATGTGCCACCACGCCCGGCAACAAGAGAAGACTTTAAAGAAAAAGGGACATTTCTTGGAATTAAACTACATTTTTACTCTGGGGATCTCCAAGAAGGAAAAGGAGCCGCACAGATGTGCCACCCTGGCCCCTAGACCTGACTCTACCAAGTTCCCATCTTACCTTGTAAGGAAATCCCCCAAATCCACACCACACATACATTTGCATTCAGTTAGATTAGCAAGAACTTTCTGAGTGTCAGCTCTGACCCTTGTTCCACTAATAGGTCAGCCTCCACCCTACCTGAGCTATGGCATACCACTAGTCAGTGCAGGATCTGTTCATGTAGTCATGTAACAGATGCCAAATGGTCAACAAAATCAACAGAAACTCTTGAGCATCTTATTAATAAGCAAAGAGATAAAAGTAACAGGCCAGGTGATGATTAGCATCACCATGATAAAAGGAAAGTGGAGAAAGAAGGTCTATAATGACAGCAGAGGCAGAAGTTCCCCATCCACGGGGTCCCAGCCCAGCTTTTGTCCACTGGTTCTCCTCGTCTTCATTGTCTATCCTCTTCCCCGGAATCCTCTTTGCTTCCACCAGCTACCCAGAGATCCCCTCTCACCAGGACTTCACGGAACTCAGCTGGGCCCATACTTTTGGACCCAAGCGTCCAGCGGCTCTCCAGCTTCCTTCCTTCTTCCTGACGTCCATACCCTTCCTCTTGCTTCCAGCATCTCTCACTGTGCTCCGACCCTTGAGCGGTCCTGTGTGATCTTTACTACATCTGAGTCTTTCTGATTCCCGCCTGTCCTGTTGTTGTCTTCCATTTCCTGCCACAAGCCTCCCCCTGTACTCGATGGTCTCCAGACTCTCCAGGGAAGGGTTCGTCTTTATTCTGTTTCTTTTTCACACACCAGTTTTGGAACCCAAGCAATGGTCTCTGACTGGTGCTGACAAAAAGCTTGTTCTGGCAAATGTCTCCAGCATCCAAATGGAAAGGAAAGGATTAGCTCCAAATTCCTGAAAGCAAAGAAATAGCCACTGCCTCGCATGTACCTTTAGGTGGTGCTTTTATTAAACCCTCGTCTGAGAAGACACAAGCCTGCCTTGGGCATAGCCCCCATGATGCTTTGTTGCCCCACAAATTGAAACGTATTCACAGAACAATACCCCCATGGAGATGGGGCTGCCTTGTTTATTCAGCCACATGCCTAATGTGCGCTGAATTTCCTTTAGTCCTTCCCCTGCACAATATCTTACTGCAGCCAGGGTCCTCGGGTTAATTATATACCTTCCTACATTTAAAATAATTTCCTTTCTTAATCCACTTAAAATATGTGTCCTTCAGAATCAGAATGCTGGTCTCCCTCATCTGGAGATGCCATTTAACTAAATGCCTAAGTGGATTTGCAGATGCACTAATTACTTTGCAGCTATCTCTGGCACAGCTGCCCCCTCACTCTGTCATCAGGGCCACAGCTATTATTGCTCGCTGGTACCCCTGGCCTGAGGGCCCCGTTATGCTGGTTCCTTGTGGATATGGAGCTGGTCTTTTCAGACAAGCCAGGGAGTCCTGGTCTGCAGAGACTCTCAAGGCATCAGCTGTAATTCATATCCGGTAAACTACCAATATCCACCCTATTCTCCGGGAGAAAACCTACCCTGTGATAGTTACTAATGAAAATTAATAATATATTATGGAAAATTAATAATATATTAATATAATTAATATATTTCAAATGAGCACACGTTTATTCCTTGTCTTTTAAAAAATTATTTTAACGTTAAAGTTAAATTGGAGAACTCCCAGCTATGCAGTCAGCCCTGAATACACATGCATTCAGCTCTCTACCTTCATTTCAAAAGTAAGTTTGCTATGGCCTGAATGTTTGCTCAGGCTTCTGCACCGACCGTATCTCCAACCCCTGTGGCACGACATAGCCCCATGTTTAAACAGTAGATTTGAAATAAACAAGGAGAGCACAGTGACTGGAAAAGCAAAGAAAGAGAATTTGAGTTATTTCAGTTTTGTCATCCTATGTGACCACTTGAGTATTTATTTGTGTTTAATATTTAAAACAGTAAAATAGAGCATAAACTGTGAAGCTTAATTTTTTTTTACTAAGTGCAAATTATAGTGCACAGATGAAATGTCTTGCTGACTTTGAAAAATATCTTTACAACTGAAATTTATTCACTTGGATTGTTCATGCTTAAACTAAATTTAAATTAGGAAAAATTGGAGACTTATGAAAATTCATGTATTAATTATTAGATCATGAACATTAAATATTATTCCATCAGACTATTATCAAAGGATCAAAGTTGAAACCATTAGGTAGATATAAAAATGTAGAATAATGTAATATAATAATATGTAAAATGTAGAATGCTTTTGTTGTTCTAGTAGGAATATGAAGGAACTTAAAAGTCATGACTATTAATTTATAATTATTCTGAATTTTGTAAACAAATTTAAAGCAGGAAAACAACATTAAATGACATTAACCCAGGGAAGCTCAAGACAATTTTTAAAACATACACACAAACAAACACACACACACACACACACACACAAATAGAGGCAGTGAAGCAATGTTCATATCTATTTTGAAATATATAACACCTTCAACATCACATACAAGCTTTGTTTCATGTTTTTACTGGAAAATGGTCTTGTTGTATAGAGGAGGGCATGATAAAAATTTATTACTCCAGGTGTCAAATATGCTAGATATACCACAGAATCACTGTTGCTCTAATTAGCATTTCCCTAATTACTGGGAAATTGAGTGCCTTTTTATGTTTATTGAGCATTCACGTTCCTTCTTTTATGAAATATCTGCTAAATTCTGAACCTATTTTTCTATTGAGTTTTATTATAAAATTGTACAAGTTCTTTATATATTTCTTGTATGTGGTGTGTGTGTGTGTGTGTGTGTGTGCGTGAGTGTGTATTACTGGGGATGAAATCTAGGATCCAGGGCCTCAGGCATGCTATGCAAGTGAACTACATACACTGAACTACATCCCCAGCCCATCTTTATATATTCTTAATAGTAATGATTTCATCCTCAAACATAAGTTCCTGTTTTTGTGTTTTGAAGTTCCTTTGTAATGTATTAATATTTTGTGAGATTTAGTAAGACTAATCTTTTTGTTCATGAATTTTTAACTGATTGTATTTTGGTGAAAGAATTTGGATTCTGTGACAGAAATTCCTTGCTATTCTGAATTTCATATTTTTTGGTGAATGGCTTCTTTAATTTTTATGCAATGACCTTACTTATTCCTAATACTTATTCTTCTTAAAGCCTATTTTTTTTTTTTTTTGCAGTACCGGGGATTGAACGCAGGGGCGTTCTACCTCCGCGCTATGTCCCCAGCCCTATTTTTTATACTTTATTTTGAAACCGGGTCTCACGAAGTTGTGGAGGGCCTCACTAAGGAGAGAGAGAGAGAGAGAGAGAGAGAGAGAGAGAGAGAGAGACAGGGAGAGAGAGAGCGAGAGAGCTGAGGCTGGCCGCGATCCCTGATCCTCCGGTCTCCGCCTCCCAAAGTACTGGGATTACAAGCGTGCGCCACCACGCCCGGCTTAAAGCCTTTTTTTTTAAATTAATATTGTTACATAAGGACTTCAGCTTCCGATCAAGAATAACTAACAACGATTGGATTTATTTCTTCCTTCCTAGAAAACAAACAAACAAAAAAAAACCCAAATAATGTTCAAATCACTAGAAATCAGGTAATGGATAATAATGAACTTTGAGAGATGGAAAACAGATGAGGTGGGCAGCTGGTCCAGCTTAGGGTCTTGAGCATTCCTAGGATGTGTTGCTGGGAGAAGGAACCCAGGTAGAGTTTGGCAGACTCCCTGAGTAAAGGAAACAGAGATACAGGTCAGCAGAGAACAAGGTAGTTGGAGGAGCCTACGGGACAGAATACTGACAAGAAGGGAACTCTACAAAAATAGAACTCTGGAGATCTTGGAAGGTAGTAAATCTTGAATATTAGCTGAAGACTAAGTGCAGGCATGAGAAAAATTCCTATAGATGGGGCAAGGGTCACTCCAAAATGAATTAGAAGGAATAGCAACCAGTGCTCACACAGGATGGGAATAGTTCCTTCTCCCATCAGTCATAATGAAAAACTTCATGATTCTTGGAGCAGAATATTTTGAAGACTCTTTCCTCAGTGGTGGAAAATAATTAGTGCTAGATCAAGAGCTGCTCTGCTTCCTCCTAGTAAGGATTAAATGCAAGAACCGCCAAATGGTTTCAGAATAAGCTAACTGTATTTAAGGACAAAGCACAAGACTATTCAAAAGAATGCAAAAATATCCAAGACCCATGAAGGCAAATTTATAGTATCTAACATCCAAGAACAACAGATCTCAAGGCATAAAAATAAGTGAGAAAATGCAACCCAAAATGAAGAGAAGAATTACTCAACGAAAAACAACTGAGAAGAGCACACAAATGTTAGAATTAGCAGACAAGACATCAGCACAATTATGATAACTTTGTATTTATTCCACATGTTGTAAAAGTTAAATAAAATCATGAAAGACGCATAAGAAGATACACATTGAGTTCTAGAGATGGAAATTACGATGTGTAAAGTGAAAAATATGTAATATTAGACAATGCAAAAAAGTAGTGAATTTGAAAACATGATAACAGAAACTATCCAAAATAAAATACACAGGAGAAAGGAAAGAAAGCAGTGAACAGAGCCTTAGAATACTTATATGAGCATTAGATGTTTAAATATATGTAATTGGAGTCCCTAAATGAGAAGAGAGAGATGAGTGGGCAGATTTCTGGAAATAATATTTGAAGAAATGATAGCCAAAAATTACCTAAATTTGATAAAACTATGAACCCAAAGACCCAACAAGCTCAAAGAACCCCCCACACAGAACACATGAAGAAAACTACATATCATAACCAGAATTCTCTAAGCTATTGAGAAAAAAACATTTTTTAAAAATACCTATATAAAAAGATCCATGATATAGAGAGAAAGCAAGATAAGGATGACAGCAGGCTTCTCATCGTTAACAATGCGAGCAAGAAGAAAGGAAGCAATATCTTTAGAGTTGTGTGTCAGATAGTGACATTTTAATTCATGAGGGACTGTGTATAGGATCGTGGTGCCATAAGATTGTAATGGAGCTGAAAACATCGTATGACCTCATGGCTGTAATAACATCACACACAATGCAATGAAGTTTATTCAAATGCTTAAGTGTTTGTGGTAATGCTGGTGTAAGCATACCTATTGAGGTGAAAGTCAATAAAAGTATAAGTACACACAGTTATATATGCTACATAATACTTGATAATAAATTAGTATGTTACTATGTATTTAATATACTATATTTGTCAATATTTTAGAGGTTCCTCCTACTTAAAAAAAAGTTTCCTATGAAACAGTATGCCGTATTATACCAGCAGCAGCCTCAGATCACTTGTGTTTACTACGTTTCTTGATTGAATCTAGAGGCCATATGGAGTAGTTAACCTATACCATGTAGGTTTGTGTAAGTACACTCTACGACGTTTGCACAATGATGAAATCATCTAACAAGGCATTTCCCAGAATGTATCCCCATCATTAAATGGCTCATGAATGTTCTGAAATCAAAAGCCCCACCAGTCTTGAATGCTGTGCTCAGAGAAAATGTCTTTCAAAAGTGAAGGTGAATTAATGACTTCCAATGACATAACACAACTGAAAAGAATTCATTGCTAGAAAATCCACATCATAAATGCCGTAGAAAGTCATTGAGGCAAAAATAAATGATATTTAATGGAATTATAGATCTTTACAAAGGAATGAAGAGTGCCAGAATGGTAGCTAAGTGAATAAATAAGTAAGTTTTTCCCCCCTTATTCTTCAAGAAGCTTTGAAAAAGATAATTGACAACTTAAACGGAATAATAACATGGAAGAAGTTTATTCCACATGCATGAGAGCAATAACACAAAAGTCAGGAAGGCAAAAAGGGAAGCAAACTATTGTAAGGTTTTTGTAAAAGCATAAGGTCTGTGTGTAGATTCATTTAATTCGTGTGTGGATATTCAGTTGTTCCAGCACCCTTTATGAAAAATATTATCTTTTATCGGTCAAATAAAATAATAAAGGTCATAGTAGAAATAAATTTAGAAAAACAATAGAAAAAATTGATGAAATCAAAAGTTGGTTCTTTGAAGTCAACAAAAAAACAATATTAGTCTAGCCACACTGATAAAGAGTCAAATCATTAATGTCAAAAGTGACAGGGGTGACATTACTACAGATTTTGCTAATATAAAAAATTATAAGGGAATATTATGAACATCTTAATGCCAATAAAGTCGATGACCTAGATTAAGTGTACAAATACACTGAAGGGTACAAACAACTTTCACCAAGAAGAAATAGATAAGCCAAATAACCCTATATGTAAGAAAGAATTGAATTTGTTGTTAAAATGTTCCCACAGAAGGAGGGGAGGTGGAGAGACAAAAGAAACGAAAAGAAAAAACAAGATGAGAAAGAAGAAGGCTCCAGGCCCAGATGACTTCATCAGTAAATTTAATTAAATACTTAAAGAAAATGGAGGAGGTGGAAATCCTCTAACTCATTCTATAAAGGCAGTATGATTCTGACAAAAAAATGAGGCAAAGATATCAAAAAGAAATTATATTGCAAATGAATAACCCTTACAAACACAGATGTAAAGATTCTAAACATTCCAGCAAATGTAATCCAATAACCTACTTAAAGAAATGCAAGGTTGGTTTAATATGTGAAAATCAATCAATATGAGTCACCATTTATTAAGAAATTAAAAAAGAAAAGCCATGATCATCATAATCGACACAGAAAAAGCAGCTGACAGAAATCTTCCATTCCAAAACCCAAAAACAAGCGTACGAATAAACAAATGAAAAAAAAATATACGCTCAAAGTAGAAATAGAAGGGTTTTTCTCAACCTGAGAAAGAGCATCTAGAGAAACCAAATATATCATACACATTGGAAAAAGACCGAGCGCTTTCCCCCTGAGATCTGGAACACAGCAAGGATGACAGGTTTTAGCACTTCTGTTCAACATCACATTTAAGGTTCTAACTAGTGAAATCAGACAAACACATGCGCACATGCGCGCGCACACACACGCACGCAAAAACACAGAAAAAAGGAGGGCAGTATTTATTGGCGTGAATATCCATGTAGAAAAATTTGATAGACTCTACATAAAAGTTATTAGAACTGATAAGTGACTGTATCGAAGTTAAAAGATATACGATGTAAAAAGTAAATTGTGAATTTACTTTTTCGAAATATCAAATTTCGAAATATCAATTTTCAAAATATCAAAAATTGAAACTTTTAAATGCCATTTACCAGGGCATGTAAAAACATGAAATACTTGGTAATAAATTTAACAAAAGGCATGCAAGGCCTGGACAGTGAGAGCTCAAACATACCTGAGATTAATTAAAGAGGACCTAAATAACTAGAAAGACATTCCTTGTCCATGGGCTGGAGGACAGTATTGCTAAGATGTCATGACTACCTAAGTTTATCTATAGATTCAATTCAATCCCATTCAAAATTCCATCAGGCCTTTGAAACAATTGACAAGCTGTACTAAAATTCATATGGAAATGTAAAGGATCTAAAATAGCCAAAATACACTCTGCTACCAGCCGCCATGATCTGAGCACAGCTGTTCACTTCCACCATGCCCTAAAGCCCTACTTGCCAAGTTGTTCCACCACCATGAGCTGGTTGACCACGGACTGTCCTCTGAAACCTCCAAAACCTTGAAAATCATGAGCCCAAAATAAAACTTTCTTCTTCTAAAAAGCAAAGAAAAAGAAAAGTTAAAACATAATGTATAAATGTGTTGTCAAAGCACTTAGAGAAAGAACAATATTGAAAGACTAACACATCTACATTGGTTTTCTCTGGCTGCTATAAAAAAATCATCACAGACTTCATGGCATAAAACAACATTTTATTATGTCACACTATTGGGGGTCAGAAGTAAGAAACAAGTTCTTATGGGGCCAAAATCAAGGTGTAGGTAGAGCTGGTTTCCTCTGGAGTCCCCAGGGGGAGAATCTGCCTCCTTATCTTTTCCAGATTCTAGAGGCTGGCTGCAATCTTTAGCTTATGTCCCCTTCCTCCATTGCCACAGTCCCCGATTCCCTGGTTCTTCTTCTGACTTTTGACTCTTACGCCTCCTTCTTATGAGTGCCCTTGTGACTACATTGGGCCCCCCTAGATAATCCAAAATAATTTTTCCATCTCCAAGTTCCTTAATCGCATCTACAAAGTTTCTTTTATCATGTTAACTACTATATACACAGATTCCGAGGATTAGGATGTCACCTTTGTTAGGTGATCATTTCCTGCCTGCCATACCATGTGATTTCAAACTGATATATTTTAAAGCCACCATGTAATAGTGCTGTCAACATAGGCAACTAATCAATGAGACAGAACAAAGTTTAGATGTAAATCCATACATCTGAAAAAAATGATTTTTGTGGGATACTGGAGATTGAACCCAGGGGCAATCTACCTCCGAGCTACACCCCCAGCCTTTTTATTATTGTTATTTATTTTGAAACAGGGTCTTTCTAAGTTTCTGAGGCTGGCCTTAAACCTGCAATCCTCCTGTCTCAGCCTCCCAAGTGCTGGGATTACAGGTGTGCACCACCATGCTCAGCTGAAAAATTTATTTGGACAAACATGCAAAATCAATTCAGTGTAGAAAGAATAATCTTTCAACAAATGGTGCTGGAAAAATTGGATATCCTTATACATAACAAAAACTTTGATCAATACTTTCCACTGTGTACAAAACATATCTAAATGTTAAACTTTAAACTGTAAAACTTTCTAGAAGAAAACGTAGAAAAATATTTGAATTAGGCAAAGATTTATTAGATATGCTACAAAGGAGTGATCTGTAAAAGACAAAAACTTAATAGATTTGTCTCCATCAAAGATTTAAAAATCTGCCCTAAGAAAAGACACTAAGTTTTTCAAACTTACTTGGCATACTGCCCCCTTTTCAAAATGAAAACTTACTCAGTGCCCCCTGGAAATCTACCTTCTTTAAGCAAATAAACAGAAAATAAATTTGCATTCTTTAATGTATGTGTATTTCATTCCAGCACCCCTCCCCCGGGGGAACAATCTGGCTCACTTTGGGAACCTGTGCTCAGGAAAGACAAGCCACAGGCTGGGAGAAAATCTTTATAAAACAAGAAGGCTTTTATCCAGAGCATGTAAGTGCAGAACAGTTCTCCAGGTGGTCTTGGACTGACCTAGGTCTCCTATTGTCTTGCTTGTAGTTCTCAAGAATCGGTGTAGAATTTTCTGGTAATGCAACATCCTGAGATGGCAAGGGTCTGGCTGGAACCACCTAGACCTAGTTCCCATTCCTCCAGCAGCTGGCTTAGGGAGGAGCTGCTCAGGTCAGCCCAGGTTGTCCTTCAAAACTTCTTCTGGTGGGTTGGTCACATGTTCCCTGGGCTACACTTTTAATCCAGGGTGGATGTATTAGTGAGTTTTTCATCACTATAATGAAATACCTGACACAAGCTAACTTTCTAAGTAATCAGGCTTATTTAGCTCATCGTTTCAGAGGCTGAAAGAGCAAACAGCATAGTGCAAGCTCTTGCAAGGGCCCACGGCAAATGGAATAGCACATGTGGGAGGAAGTGTGACAATCAAACCAGAAAACACAGAGAGCTTGGGTAGGTCCAGGTCTTGGTTTTTATAATCATTATAAATAGTGCAACCGACAGGTTGCACGAGAAATACATTGATTCCTACGGAGGGCCCTTCCCCTTCATTTAGTCATTTTATTCTTAGGAATTTGCTTAAAACCCTTGGAACGCATATACCCATACAAAACTTGTACAGAATGATTCTTAGTGGCTTTATGTGTAACACCCCCCCCAAACTAGAAACAACTCAAATAGCTACCCAGAGATGAATAGCTAGACAAATTGTGCTGTATCATACACTGGAATACGATGCAGCCATAAAAAAATAAATTATTAATTCCTTTATTATTAATAGTGGATAAATCTCAAAAGTAATTATGCTGAGTAAGAGAATCCAGAAAAAGAGAGTACATATTGTATAATATTTTTTTAAAAATTTCTGGAAAACTACAGATGAACCTGTAGTGACAAAAAGTTGATCAGAGTTTGTCAGAGGGTAGAGGAGCTGGGGAGAGATATTACAATGAGGGATGAGGAAATGTCTGAGCGTAATGGGCATCTTCACTATTTTGGTGACTGTGATGGCTTAATGGACATATTCATGTGTCGATTTATCAAATTATACACTTGAAATATGTGCCCTTTCTTGTATGTCAATAAAGGTGTTCAAAGACTAAGTTTTGAGATCTATTGTACTGCAGGGTGACTGGAGTCAATAAAAATGTATTCTGTGTTTCAAAATAACTTAGGGAGTAAATTTCAAATGTCTCACCACAAAAAACAATGGGAAGCAAATAAGGTGATGGCTATATTGATTAGCTTGATTTAATCTTTCTACATTGTATACTCATATCAAAACATCACATTATACCCCATAATGTATAAATGATTTGTCCACCCCAATACTATTAATTAAAAATTATCTGTTTTCCTTTGATGAACATTTTTTCTACTGTCTTTCTTTTTTTATACTCCTTTACTTTCAAACTTTTATCTCTTGAATCTTAGGTATATATCTTATTTAAACAGCACATCATGGGATTTTTTTCTTTCTTAAAATGTATCTTTAACAACAGTATTTAATCTACATGTATGTGTTACTCTTACTGAGTTGGTATAATACTATCATTGTACCTTTGACTTTCAAATTACCATAATGTTTTGCTTTGTTCTTTTATACTCCTTTTCTATACTATATAGTGCCCCTTTAGTTTCTTTTATTTGATCCCTTTTAAAAAATAACTACGAATATTGTTCCTTTTCATATATTGTTACCCTTTTTAGGGGGAAAATATCAGTGGAAAGAGTTAATAGCACATCTTGGTTTATGACATAGTATCATCACCGACCCACTCAGGTCCCCTATATTTGTATGTATGTACATATGTGTTCATTATCCCCATTTCTCAGTCTCATTCCCCACCCCCACTACAATTTGATGTATATTATTTAATTCTTATGTCTTCTTGTAAAACATAATTATTATGTATATATTTTAACTTACAGAAATAATATTGTGCTAGACTTCATTATTGATACTATTTTCCTCCAGGACTATGTTTTCAAGGTCTAGCAATATTGCTATGGATACCTTTGTTATACTGTTTCTCACAGTGTTGCCAACACTTAGAATTGTCCAGCTTTATAATATGTTCCCATTTTATGTACATAAAGTGATATATTATTATTGTATTATTATTGTATATATTAAAGTGATATATTATATATTATTGTGTTATCTTTCATTTATCTGATTAGTAATGAGCTTATCTTCTATAAATCATCTTATATCTTTAATCCAATTTCTTTGATGTTTCAGTAATATTCTACTGGATGTGTAGGTATTTCTCATATGTTTTGTATGTCAATGCCTTGACAAATTTTCCAAAACTGATTATTAACTTTGCAAATAGTTTTTTTTCCTTAAAGAGAAATTATTACTAGTTTATATAATTAAATTAATCAACTTGTGGCTTTTCAAGTTTTACTTTTGAAGTTTTAGTCTTCAAAGACTTGTAAGTCATAAAGTGGTTATATTTAATTATTTCGCCTTGCACTGGTACATTTTTAATTGATGTGGAGGTCCTGGTTATACACATATTTTAGGTTGTTACCTGGTTTTATTTTCCTTCATATATGAGCCAGATCTGCCAATAACATTTGCCCTCGGAGCCTCCACTATTGTATAGGAAGCTTCCATGTGCGGTTGGCACTCTGAGGCTCTGTTCTGTTTCGTTGTTCTATTTGGCTTTTCTTAATACACTTTTATTGGTGCATTGTAATTAGACAACATAGTGAGGTTCAAAGTGATACAAACATACATTCACACAGTACTCGGTCTGTTTCCCTCCACATCCCCCCTACTCTCTCCCTTCCCCGTCCATATTAGTGAGATTGGTAGCAATACCTTCATATATGGACATTGCATTATTTGAACTATTTCCTTCATCAATTCTCCTTTTTCCCCTTCCCACTTCCCTCCCCCATCATCTTCCACTATTCTCTTGGTCTTTCTCCTCATTTATCTGAAGTCTCTTCTGTTTCCTATCTTTTCTCTAGCTTCCACATATGAGAGTAAACATATGACCCTTGTCTTTCTGTGGCTGGCTGATCTCACTTAGCATATTATTCTCTAGTTCCATCCATTTTCTTGAAAATGACATAATTTTGTTCTTCTTTATGGCTCAGAAAAATTACATTGTGTGTATATACCACAGTTTTGTTATCTAGTCATCTGTTGATGGACATCTAGGTTGGTTCCATAATTTGGCCATTGTGAATTGGGCTTATTTTGGAGTAGTGCCATACTGTTTATGTGGCTTTGTAGGGTACTTAATACTCTGGAAGGAGCATTTCCTCTTCTTTTTTCCAAAGTCAGCTTAGCTATTTGTGAAACATATTCATATAAATATCCAAGCAAATTGATGTGTGTGTGTGTGTGTGTGTGTGTGTGTGTGTGTGTTACTTGGAGATGAACCCAGGAGCATTATACCTCCAAGCTATAACCCCAGGTCTTTTTATTTTATATTTTGAAATAGGGTCTTGCTAAGTTGCTGAGGGTCTTTCTAAGTTACAGAGGCTGGCCTCAAACCTGTGATCCACCTATCTCAGCCTCCCAAGTACTGGTTTTAGAGGCATGTACCACTGCATCTGGCTTGACCTAATGTCTTTTTTTTCCTCTCTCTTTTTATTAATTATTTGGTGTATTGTAATTTTACATCATATTGAGGTATAGAATGACAGAAAATTACATGTACATGACTTTAAAAAATTCATTTAAAAGTTTTGTTAGAATTGTACTGAATTTATAAATTAACTTAGAATCAGTCTTCTTATATACTATTTTCATGGTATCTTATTCAAGAGTATGAAAGAGTTCTATATTTTTTCAGATTCTTCTTTATGTTCTTTAATATAATTTTATTGTCTCCATAGAGTTCTTGTATACTCAGTATTGATATTTTATTGTTTTGTTAACTCCTGTGAATGGAATTTTATTATAAATATTTTCTAGGTATGTTTTATGAGCTCATCTTTTATCCATCAATCTTGCTTTATATCCACTTTAATTGCAATATTTTGCCTGTTAATTTTGTGCATTTTCTAAGTAGGTAATAACTTTTTTTGTGAATAATGATGATGTTATACCTTCTTTCCCAATTCCTCATGTCCTATTTCTTTTCTTTCCATATAGCATGGGCCAGGACCATTAGTATAGTAATCATCTATGAATCCCAGATCCCAAAAGAAACATTCTAAAGATTCTTACACTTTTGTCAAGTTGAGGAAGTTCCCTTTTATTTCTAGTTTGCTAGAGATTTTATCATACATGTGGGTAATATTTTATGTCAGATAAGATAATTAATATTTTAAAAACACTATTTCATTATCTTGAGACGTCTTTTGTTGCTGTCAGAATATTGCAATCAATATAGTTGTTGTAATGTCCTTATAGGTAATCTGATTTTTCTTTTTAGTGGATTTTAAGAGTTTTTTATGGCTGTTCTTTAATTTTCCCACAAAGTGCCTGGATGTAGGATTTTTAATGTATCTACTTTGGATTCTGACTTCTTCCTCTATCTGCAAATTTACACATTTGTTCAGGTCTGGACACTTCTCCTTGATTACTATATCTCCATTATTTTTTTCTTCTCTCATTTCTCTTGCACAAACTTTGAATCATCACAATTATTCCTCCTTATGTCTCGTATTCATGTGTCTCACCTCTTTATCTCTCTGTGAATCACTGTGTCAATTTCTGTATCTGTATCCTCCAGCTCATTAATTCAACATTGTTCTAATGCAAAGCGATTAATATCTATGACCAGCTTATTACTCACCACTGTTGTTTCTCCTGAGTCCTCATATCTCATAGCTTGCTCACAGAAATAAGAGGCTGTGGAAATGCAACACAATGAAAGAGAGCTTTACATTAAACAAATGTCAAGTTTCCTCTTATTTTTGAAAAGCGAGATACAAATAACACCATTAAAATGTACTTGGGGGCCGGGTGTGGTGGCACACCCTTGTAATCCCAGTACTTTGGGAGGCGAAGACCGGAGGATCCAGGTTCGCAGCCAGCCTCAGCTCTCTCCCTGCCTGCCCGTCTGTCTGTCTGTCTGTCTCTGTCTCTGTCTCTCTCTCTCCTTAGTGAGGCCCTCCGCAACTTCGTGAGACCCGGTTTCAAAATAAAGTATAAAAAATAGGGCCGGGGGTGTAGCGCAGAGGTAGAACACCCCTGGGTTCAATCCCAGGTACCACAAAAAAAAATGTACTTGGGGGACAATTTAGCTTTGAGAGTTTACAAATCTGCTTTCAAAACCCATCAAACTAGCTGGTTGTGATGGTGTATGTCTGTAATCCCAGTACTTGGGAGGCTGAGACAGGAGGATCACAAATTTGAGGCCAATCCCCAGCAACTTAATGGGAGCCTCTTTCAAAATAAAAAATTAAAAAAGGGGGTTGGGGTGTAGTGCAGAGGTAGAATGCCCCTTGGTTCAATCTCCAGTACTAACCATCAAACAATATCCCTTTTAGAAGGGAATTTGGGATTTGGGTGATTTATTGGTTTTCTTTATTATTATTATTATTATTATTATTATTATCAACACAGACTTAACAGTCTCTTGCAAGGCACTGAATGATTTATGTTTTTAGTCTAGGACCGTCTGATCAGATTGCAAAATGAGCCAGTGCACAGGAGCTGTAGCCTGGTCCTTTTTGTAAAGTCATTCCAGCCCCTAAACCCCCACAACATGGTAAAGTATACCTAGTAACAAGAACCAGAACCAAGATGCATATCCGGAGAAAGGTAGACTCTTCCCTCACAATGATGGCGAAATGGGAAGGGATGGGTTCTTTACTAGTTGTCTATCAGTAACAGAGAGTTATGCAAAATCACTTTTATGTAGATTTGGTAAATATTTATTGTAAGGGAAAAATTGAAGAATAAGGTTCATAGGAAATCTGGTAAAAAAAACTTCTGGTTTCAAAAATAAAATCAATATACAACCTTTCAACAAGGATTCAAACCAATTCTACCATTTTTAAAATAATACAAAGACAATGCATCCTTACCCAAAATTCAAAAGTAGGTTAGAATGGGTAGAAAAAGCAGCTGCAAATTTAGAGCAGCTTTGAATGGAAGTCAAAAATGGTGGCCCAGAGAGGTTGTCCTCTCTCCCTCAATGCCAGAAGATGGAGAGGGATGATCAGAAGATGGTGATGGTGTGTGGGTAGCCTGACTTGGCGGGCAGATCAGATGCCCTAAATGTCTAAGTCTTAGAAGATGTTGCTAATGGGTAAAGCCAAAAAAAAAAACACTTGGAAAAAACTGTAATAATCTTTTAATAATCTTTTAATTGGCAAAGCTCTCTGTGGTAGGAAAAAAGTGTAAGGACATGTTTCTACTAAAGAAGTAAGTAGTTATCAGCACAGACTGAGTTGGAGAAACTTATCAGTGTGGAGTTTGTGCTCTTCACAGGAGCCTTTCCTGTCTCTAGCCCCTTCTTTCTCCCTTCCCCTCCCCTCACTCCAGCCCAGTTCTGGTGGTCTTCCTTTGAGAACCCATAGCTCCTGCCCTTACCTGACTTCCAGCACATGTATGTGGAGTGATCATTTGCTTACCTCCTTATCTCCTTTACTAGCTATGAGTTTCTGGAGGACAGTTGTATTGGACAGGGTTCACTAGATTAACAGAATTCACAGAATGAGTATATTTGAAAAAGGGATTTATCAGATGGGCTTAGAGTTTGAAGCAATGTAGTCCCAAGTTCTGACTGCACGTGGAGAGTCAGAGGAACCAGTAGCTGGTTGAGCGGTCTAAGAGCTGGAGTCTTAGGATCAGAGCAACCACTAATTCAGTCCCAGTCCAAGATGAGAAGGATCAGGAAGCTCTTCGGAGAAACGATGGTGAAGTTTCAGTTCGAAGGGCTGGAGGCCTAAGATCTCAGACGAGAGCAGAAGATCAAGAAGCTCTTCAGAGAAATGGCAAAGTTCCAGTTCTGTGAGCCGGAGGCCGACGATATCAGGCGTTTTCTTCGGAAAGAGTCACGCAGCGCTCTACGCGGCTTCTCCCTCTTTTATCTAAGTCCTGCACCTATCAGAATCCTGCTGCCTACATTCAGGGCAGGCTTTCTGTTTAATCTGCTGTTACACACCCAAAGTCACATGATCTTGGGTGTGTCATGATCAAGTCAAGTTGACAAACTAGATTGACTATCACAACAGTGATCCCCATCTTTCATCTTTGTATCCCCAGTGCCTAACCCAGTGCCCAGCACACAGAATGAATGAAGAGATATTAATAACTGGGTGGAGAAGTGAATGGTTAGCTATATAGCTCACACAGATACACAGATGCATGCACATTTGAAATAGCCACACTTGCAGACTCCCTCTGTTATCTTCTGTATCATCCCTAAGGAAAGGGGGAACACTAAAACACCATGCCCCTGGACGGGATGCCCATTTATGTTCCCAAAATCCTAGCCAAATTAAGGGAACAGTGAGGGCAAGCCTGGCCCAGAAAGTCCAGGTACATATGACCTTAAAGGACGCTGGAAATTAGGGCAAGTTAGTGTCGTCAGGAGAAAGCTACATTTTGCATGTGCAGCAGGACAGTTGTTCCTTGGGATGCTCGTCATAAAAGCAAACTAAGCAAGCTGATGTTGATGATGTCACTGCTTCTGCAGCCCAACCTATAAAATCCCTCTGTGAGTGGGGACGGGTGTAGACCTGAGGGCACTGTAGAAAGGACACATTTCATTCATCCAGCTGGCCACCACTAGACAAAACGCCATGAAGGAGAGAAGACACTGCTTGGTGAAGCCCCCCCACGGGACAGCAGTGCTGACAACCTGTTGCCACTGAACTCTTCTTGGAGCAGTCACTGATCTCTTGTAAGCGTTTACCAACAAATCATATATCTTGTATGATGTCTCTGGGCACCTTCTTTGGCTTGTCCACAACCTACCCCACTGCACAGGTATAGCTGGGCAGTGGACAGGACATCCTCCGATGCTGATTGGTGGACAGTGCCTTCCTGTGCTGTTGAACATAATCTGAGAAGTTGCTCCTTCTGCTTCCCTTTGCTGTCTTCAGTTGTTACCACCTCCAGCTCCTCATCTCTCGAGCCTCATATTTAGAACCAGCCATGTGAATCTTCGGCATTGCCTGAGATCCCGTCCCACCTCTGGCATCTGTCTCCATCACTCCAGCCTCTCCTCCTTGCTTGCTGTTGAGCATTTTCTCTCTGTTAAGAGGAGGGCAGCAGCAATTTGCTTTCTTGCCGTGTTTATGTCTCTGCCCAATATCTATTTGTCATTTTTATTGTATTTCTCTCGGTCTGAATTCATCTTTGGGTGAGGCCTAGTCCTTAGCATTTGCTTTCTGAAAAGAGAGCAGAATGCCTGATGGAACCAAGAAATTATTTCACTGGTTTTGAACCCAGCCACGTAGGAAATGGAATATCACACGCCCATCAGGGACTGCAGAAACCGAAAGCCACACAGTGAGTTTACGTTCTTTGAAGTACTTTTAAAAGCATTATTTCCTTTCAGACTCACAAGGGTAATGTAGAGCAGGTATCACTGCCCTCTAACAATACAACAGGGTTTTAAAATGAGCACTGGAAATCCCGTTTGTGTTTGAGTGCTTCCTATCTGCCGGTGTGACATTGGGCAAGTCACTTACCACCCCAAACCTCTCTTTTTCCCCACTTCTGAAATAGTGATAAATAATACCTATCACATTGCTACCTCTTAGGTTAAAAGAGATGTATGTAATGTGTGCTTAACCATCTCACATAATTATGAAAGGGCTCACATAAGATAGTATAGAGAAAAGAATTTCTGAGATCATGGAGCATTATAAAATAAAAAGAGATCAGAATTAGCAAATTACTATTATGCCAAATTCCCAGAAGGGAGACACTTCTTGATGATCAGAACTCAAGTCTCCTACTTCCCATTCCAGGGCTTTTTTCTCCCCTTTGGGATGCCTACACTAGACCTGAGGGAGGGCGCGGAGACACCTGCTCACATCAGGGGATGGGGGTGGATGTAATCACACACACAGAGCTTCCTCCACCAAGGAGGGCAGCAAGTACAGTTTCTCTCTAGCTCAGTGACTCAGAGAATCGATGGTTGACTTGAGCCAGAGAGAAGGAAGCATAAGACTTCTCTTAGCACATGTAAGCCGCTCCACCAGTTGCTGTACAGCCAGCCTGAGCTCCCTCAGATGGGGTGGCGAGGAAATTCACAGGTACATCTTTTGTTTTCCTTTTGGGCTTCCATGGTCTCGCACTGATGGCTCCCAGACCTGGGCCATTGACAGATTCCCTGAATGATCCAACGCTCTTAAAAGCACTCTGGCTTACCAACAGATTTTCTTTCTGGCGAGGACCTCAGTGGTTGCCATCTGGGAGCTCTCTCTTACCCTGCATTAGTAATTTTGTCACCGAGGCTAACTGTTTTTTAAATACATCTGCGCTCTCAGTCACCATGGACTGAGATCCACAGTGAGAAGCCAGCCGTGGCCGCATAAATGGATTGCAAGAGAAGAGTGACCTCAGCACTGAGGTTGAAGACAGTCCTGTGCAAACAGGATGAAATATATTACTTTTAGTCATAAGTAACGTGATGGAAACATCTTAGCCTCAAATCCAATTGCTTTCACCAGGATAGTGATGAAACTAGCTCTGTTGATAAAAGCCAGCACATTTCCCTCCCTAATTGCATCAGCTTGACCCTCTCTTCTGATTAAATGCTTATAATTTTTCTCCCAGCATGTAATTTTTTAATTATAATATGTTTGAAGAACATCAAAATTATTTGGCTGTTTGCAGGGCGATTGTTGACAGTAGAGTCATCGTTTCTTCTCTGATGTGCTGGGTACCCAGTGGGTGCCTGAGAAATAATAATTGATGATAGTGGCAACGATGTTCCCATGGATGGGTGATGGGCTCACAGGAGTGACAGTGGGGACAAGGCGGCTCTGGATTCACTGCTGCCGAATGCCTGTCTCCCCATGCACTCCGGATGGTATGAAACAGGAGGAAGACACTGAGTTATATACCCATTAGGAAAGAAATTTCTGCTCAAAGGCCTCCAGTTCCTTGAATTGCTTTTCCTTGGGGTTTGAGAATGAGATACAGCAATCTTTTAAGGAGAGATTCTGACTGGAAAATATTTGCTTATCACAGTTAAAGCACTCTCAAACCAAATACATATTTTCTGTACAAAAAATCAAATACACAAGCAGAAAAAGAAAGAAAAGAAAAGAAAAAAAGGACCCAGATTTCTGGGAAGATAGGAGGAGAGGAATAGAAGAGAAAAAATAGATTTCGGAAAGAGTCTTTATCAGGAATGTAAAAGGATATTGGGCTTCCACCTCTGAAGTTCAGTGTGAAGTGAAACAAATGTTTGGGCTCAGAGGTGATGCTCCCTGTAGTATTCTGCTCTACCTTACCAGCCGTGGAACCTTGGGCAGTGGGCTTAGCCCCTCTACCCCAGCTTCTCATGTCTGAGAGTGAGGATAACGCATCTGCCACATGCATGGTGATGCTCGAATGAATTCATGTCTGTCATAGAGCTCAGTGCAGTGCTCCACAGTGAAAGTGCTTGGTGACAGTTAAGGATAGTTATTTTACCAGGAGGTTTCAGAGTCAACATCAAGGGGCAACTCTCTTCCTCTGAAAACTGTAAACACAGTTTAAAGTCCCAGCAGCCTAGGCCTCTTGAGTCTGTCCTTTCTGGAAGCTGGTGGTTGAACCAGATGACCTCTGGGAGACTTGTTTGAAGGAGCGATTGGTCCGCACCTCTGAAGTCAGGGCCCTCTGGCTTCATTTCCTGCTCGTCTCATCTGTGTGGTTTTTGTTTGTGTTTTTTGTTTTTCCTGGAGTCAGCTGTGTGACCCTCAGACCTGAAAAGGATACTGAATTGCCAATTCAATTTACCTAAAACTGGTGGAGCCTGAAAGCTTGGCCTGCATTGACATACAGCTAATCTAATACAAATTGATTTTGGTTTTAAATCCAAGCAAGTCAAGAAATTGCTGTGGATTTTTTTTCAAAACACAAAGGACCCTGCTTTGCTGCAACTGCAAAGCCTCTGGCCTGGGCTGCCCTCGTCTAAGTTTCTGCAGCCCTATGCATGCTCCCTATAGCTGGGGCGACGCCCCCACGCCACCCCTCCATCCTCCAAATGCTGACCTTTGTAGAGATTTGGAGCTCCAGGTCCATATGCAGCAACTTCCCATTCAGCTGACCTTGGTGACAATTTGGCTCGATGCTTGTCCCTAAAGTCTGATCATTCTAATTCTGACTTATTTCTAAACTCTACCACACTCTGCTATAGTGGTAGTTCTATCTCTGGGTGAGCCCTGATCTCAAGTAAGTTCTGATTGACTCAGCTCCTGTAGAACTGGAAATCTGCCCTGCTTTTGGCAGTCGGTTCCATTATCAGGGACAGATTTCCCGAATTCTGGTGCAAGGCTCAGGTCCCTAGAACTTAAGACCTGGTACCTGCTACTTCCCACCTGCTTCTGACTCTTCTTGCTTGAGTTTTCTGGGTGCCTTGACATTGGGACTCTTTATTAGTACATGATTTATTCAGTCTTCACAGATGCCAGTGATACTTCACAGATACCTGGACCAGCTCTGGCTATCTAACTGTAAAGAATTCTCCAAAAGCATTCTTTTCTGAGAATATTTCCAAATGTAGCAAAAGTATATATCTACCTGGAGGCTACAATGATTAAATGAGACAACAGTGCATAATAATCACTTCACATGTATTGACTAATATCATGCTTTTAAAAAGTCCTGAATCAGCAAGATGGGAAACTGGGAAATGGGATAGGGTTAGAACCTAGGAGAATCAGCTAACAGGTGGTTCAGGCTATTGGGGAAGGACACATGCAGCTAAGGGTCTCAGTGAGAAGTATGGTCCAGTAGACAACACCCTTTGTCTGGAAACCATGACAACAGATGATTAGCATCAGTCTTCATATGGAGATCCAAACAGGCATATAGGTGGACACGAAGTCAGCAAAGTCTAAAAAAGGTCTTAGGTCTGAGACAGCAATAAGGATTTCAGTCCTTATTCATGTGGGACTATGTTTCTTAGACTCTAATGTGCATATGAATTACAATAAGTGCTAATTTTAAAATGGAGATTGTCAGCCAGGCATGGTGGCTCAAACCTGTAATCCTAGTACTTAGGAGGCTGAGACAGGAGGATCACAGATTCAAGCCAGCCTCAGCAACTTAGTGAGACCCTGTTTCAAAATAAAAATAAAATAGGTCTGGGGGTGTATCTCAGAAGTTGAATGCCCATGGGTTCAATCCACCTCCCCCTCCCCCAGTAAATGGAGATTATCTGTCATCAACTGCAGAGCTTTTGAATCATGAAATCTAAGACAGAACATTTTGAGTAAGTCCTTTAGATGATTCTGATAAGGATGGCTTGAGGACCAACCACTCTTGGAAAAACTTGAAGTAGAAAGACAGGCAATTAGTAAGGCAGATTCCAGGAGCACGGAAACTGAGCCACTTACAGAGTTCATCAGAGGAAGACTCAGGCCCAAGGATTCAGTTCGTATAACTGCAAGGCCAGAATTCTGAGCCTCAGAAAAGAAGGTAACATCCCCCCATCCTTTTGACTATTAGGGGAATCAAGCCACACTGGAGGGAATAGTTTAGGTTTTTAAAAATGAGTCAAATGTACATGAACATGTTTTTTCTAAGCTCAAGAAAAATAATGATTATCTTGCCCAAGAGCTGTATGTCCTTGCCTCTTGCTCTCCTCTATTCATGTAGTAGTCACTCACTTATTCACATATGCATTGGTTACATCATAACTCCTGCTTCCATTGCTCCAACGATGATCTCACTCCTCCATCCAAGAAGTACACCTAAAACTCCTCTTAAGAACATGATATATACAAGTCTAATTCATCATTTTTTCTTTTCATCTCCAAATAAATGTTCTCTCCTGAATTCCTAGTCTCAAAAGAATCAAGAAAGAAAATTAGAATCACTTTATATCTGCATGCCGCAGACTAGAATATCAAGAAGTTTGCATAAATAAGATTTTTTTTTTGCTATAACTATTGGTGAGCTGTAAGTTTCTGGTGTGGTTTGGAAATGTGAAGCAGACAGTTACCTATAAGAAAACCCAAATTGTCCAGTGGATAATGATGATTCAAGAAGCACAAGGAAGGACCCCATCACTCAAAATTGTTTCTAGCCAGGCGTGGTGGCGCACACTTGTAATCCCAGTACTTGGGAGGCGGAGACCAGAGGATCTGGGTTCACGGCCAGCCTCAGCTACTTAGTGAGGCCCTCTGCAACTTCGTGAGACCCGGTTTCAAAATAAAGTATAAAAAATAGGGCTGGGGGTGTAGCTCAGAGGTAGAACGCCCCTGGGTTCAATCCCCGGTACCGCAAAAAAAAAAAAAAATTGTTTCTAACAATTTCTTGATCCAATGCCCCAAATTCTTCCATTAGCAATGCATTCTTTAGAAACCTTATTGTAAAATATAAGTAAATGCCATTGCCAAAGTAAATAATTACCAGGAAAGTTTTTTTTTTTTCTTTCAAAATGAGTTCCCAGGAGCTCTAGCAATTCTCCTGAACATTTACCTAAAGTCCACCAGACAGGGGTAGACGTACCAACCTCTCTAGCCCACCAATCCCACCAGTATCACTAAGGGTGTGTGTGTGTGTGTGTGTGTGTGTGTGTGTGTTTCTAGGGTGGAATCCAGGGCCTCATGCATGCTAGGCAAGTGCTCTTCCAATGTGTTACCTCCCTAGTCCAATATCACCCACTGTAATCAGAGAAAACACTTTTTCCCCTGTGCATAGGGGCTTCGATGCAAGAACATTTACAGAAAAGGTACTCTACTTTCAGAATGTTAAAAATCATTTGTAATAGAGGAAAAACTGAAAACAGCCTAAATGCCTATCATCCTCAATTATAGAGCTTCCACACAGTAAAATGACAAGGAAGCTGTTAAAGAGAGGAGATAGACCTATATATTCTGATGTGGAAATGTATCCAGACACATCATTAAATGAAAAAAGTTAAGTAGCAGGAGAGTATCTGTGGTATAGTTCTAAATGTGTTTAAAATGTACATTTATATGCTTGTATATGCATAAACTAGTTTGGGAAAGATATATAATCTTTGACCTGGAAACTGGGAGTATGCATAAAAGATTTCATTGCATTTTCTTCCTTCCTATTTCCCTTTGTTTTTCCCCACCATGAGCTTGTATTGATATTTGAATAACAATCACTTTTTAAAAATATATAAAAGTTGTTGTTTGTGTATGTTGTGGGGAGGACTGGGGATTGAACCCAGGGGACTTCTACCTCTGATCTATATCCCCAGCCCTTTTTTATTTTTTGTTTTTGAAACAGGGTCTCCCTAGGTTGCTGAGAATTTTGCAGAGGCTGGTCTCGAACCTGTGATCCTCCTGTCTCAGCCTCCCAAGTACTGGGATTACAGGTGTGTACCACCATGATCAGCATATGAAATTTATTAAGTTCAGTATGACTGGTAATTATTAATATCTTGACAGAGATTAGTTATCACTGCTTTTCACCATGACAATCATCTCAGAAGAGAGAAACCTTGAACAGGTAAATTGTAATATAAGAATGGGAATGGAATTACCATCTTACCCAGCTATACCACTCCTGGGTATCTACCCAAAGAATTGAAACCAGACCACCATAGTAATGCATGCATATCTATGTTTATAGCAGCACAGTTCATAATTGCCAAACTATGGAACCAGCCTAAATGTCCATCAACAGATGAATGGATTACAAAATTATGGGATATATACACAATGAAATTCTACTCAGTCATAAAGAAAAACAAAATTATGTCATTTGCAGGGAAATTGATGGAACTGGAGAATATTATGCTAAGTGAGATTAATCAGTCACAGAAGGTTAAAGGTTGGATGTTTTCCCTCTTATGTGGAAGCTAGGGAGAAATTGGGACACAAAAGGGACCCCAGACAAAGGAGGAGAAACATTAGTGGAGTGAAGGAGGGGACCTAACTGAGGGAAGTGGGAAGGGGGAGGAAGTCTCATGGAGGAAAATGCTTCAATGGACATGATGTACATACACAAACTTATCAATGACAATCACAATGTCATGCATGGGGAGGGGGAAGGGGAAAAGAGTGGGGTGGGAGTTGGGGAATGGCTCGCCAAATGCTGTGTGCATGTATGCCTCTATCACCCTGAATTTCATCATGATGTATGATTACAATGCACCAATAAAAAAAATTCTGAGTGAACTCAGTATGATAAGGAAAGAGCTAGCCAGGCGTGGTGGCGCACGCTTGTAATCCCAGTACTTTGGGAGGCGGAGACCGTAGGATCCGGGTTCGCGGCCAGCCTCAGCTCTTGCTCTCTCTCTCCCTGTCTCTCTCTCTCTCTCTCTCTCTCTCTCCTTAGTGAGGCCCTCCGCAACTTCGTGAGACTCGGTTTCAAAATAAAAAGCATAAAAAATAGGGCCGGGGACGTAGCGCGGAGGTAGAACGCCCCTACATTCAATCCCCGGTACCGCAAAAAAATAAATAAATAAATAAAAAATAAGGAAAGAGCTCATATATGGAGTGTTGCCTGGCAGTGAGTTAGGAAGATGTGGAGAGGTCCTGACCTATTGGGGGCACTGACATTTGACAGGGAAATACCACTTGGTGGGGAGAAAGTAAAGCAGACAGCTAAGAAAAAAAAAAGACTCCTTTTCCGTATTTTTACTTTGTCCTCTTGTGACTATAATATAACTGATTTCCAGCAAGGAAACTAGGTTCAGAGGGCAGGAAAGCAAGAGTCAGCTATTAAAGAAGAATGGTTTTCTTTGAGGGATTGGAAGGCTGTTATTTGGGTTGGATGATGATTCTGATGAAATCAACCAGATTGTTGCACAACTCTGGGCTCCTCGAGTCTGGGCAGGAGGCACAGTACTTATTGGCTAAGGGTACTGGAGTCAGAAAGCCTGTGGTTGAGTTCTAGTTCTGACAATTAATAACTTAAGCCCTCCATACAATGGAGGAATCAGAATAGATTTTCTCTATGTGATTTTCAAACTCCAAGCCCTGTTATAATTCATACACTGGTATAAAAACTTCTGAAGAGCTGGGCATGGTGGTACAGGCCTGTAATCCTAGTACTTGGGAGGCTGAGACAGGAGGATCGTCTTAGAAATTTAGCAAGGTCCTCCGCAACCTAGTGAGACCCTGCTTCGAAATAAAATAGGGTTGGGGTGTAACTCAGAAATGTCCCTGGGTTCAATCCCCACCACCACAAACAAGAGAGAGGGCTTCCTACTCTTTACTTCCCTCCTCTGAAACAATTCAAGAATAGAGGATCTGTGTCACCCCCTCCCCTTCTGTGTACCAACTCCTTAGCTGGCTTCTGTGGGCAGACACCTATGTGCAGGGTTTGAGCATGTGAACCCCATGAAAGATGGATCTTCAGTTCCTGCAAGGGCTCCATGGAGCCTCACAGTCAGGGCAGCCCATCACATTCACTCAGAACATGAAGTTCACAATCTGAACAGCAACAGTTAATTAAGCCGGGTATGGTGGAGCACACCTGTAATCCCAGTAGTTGGGAAGCTGAGACAGGAGGATCGCAGGTTCATGGCCAGCCTCAGCAACTTAGCAAGGCCCTCCGCAACTTAGTGAGACCCTGTTTCAAAAATTTAAAAAATCAGGCTGAGGGTGTAGCTCAAAGGTAGAATGCCCCTGAGCTCAAGCCCTAGTACCACACACACACACACACACACACACACACACACACACACACATACACAAAGTTAATTAATCTGCATCCTTCAGTGTAGGTGGCTTTGGCCAGGCTGTCTCTGGATTTATGAATCACTCTTCCTTTTTGTTTACTCCTGCAGGTGAGGTCCCCCACCCCCTCTTCCTGGTCTGCGTGGAAATGTGGGTGGTGGCTGGAGGTGACGTCAGAGTAGAGAGGAGGCACAGGTCAGATGTAGTGGCACTTTGGATCAAGTACAGGGCAAAGCTAAACTGTAAACACACCACTGCCTGGAGACGTCTGTGTCCTGTTAACCCGGCATCCTGTGGCTCTCTGGGCTCTCCCCTGGGTGGTCTTGCTGAAACCCATGGTTTGGAGAGTGTCGAAGGCTCCCAAGTGTAAACACAGCGTTCCAGCCAGCAGAGGCCATGCACACCAGAGAGAGGGGCTCGGATTCCTGGCTCAGATTGCTTTCCCTTGCTTCCTCAGGCAAGCCTTTGATCTTAGAAGGACGGCCTGTTCTCCATAACTCCCATAATGGGAGGCCCAACTCTTAAAGGAGTCCGAGAGCTGTCCTTGACTTCTCCTTCACCCTATATCTGATCACTACTGATCCTGTGAATTCTACTTCTTAAACTTTCCTCAAGTCCTTCCACTTCTCTCCACCTTCTCTACCTCCCAGCCCTTATCACCTCTTTCTGAAGGAATGGAACAACCTCTCAACCACTCTCTGTGACAATCTTGCTCTTAAAATCCATTCTTGGCTGGGCGTGGTGGCTCACACCTGTAATCCCAGTGTAATCCCAATACTTGGGAGGCTGAGACGGGAGGATCGCAGGTTCAAGGACAGCCGCCTCAGCAACTTAGCAAGGCCCTCAGCAACTTAGTGATATGCTATTTCAAAATAAAATAGGGCTGGAGGTCTAACTCAGAGATAGAATGGGTTTAATCTCCAATTCCACACACACAAAAAAAATCCATTCTCGACTTTGCTGTACAGTTTTCCAAATAAGCAAATGCAAACACGAAACCCTCCAAGTGCAACCAGGAGACTTGTGCAAAAACATTCAATGACCCTTGCATGTCTCCACACACACAGAAGAAAGCTAATCCATGTGACCCACAGGGCCTTTGGCAATCTGCCTCCAAGGCTGCCTCATAACATCAACAACTATAAGGGCAGCCTCTGAGTAGTAAGTAATTAGCATGTCCCAGATAACAAATCGAGCATTTTGCATATGCAAAATATTTGAAAAAGTCAGATGCATCTAACTTCTTGCTGCTCACAGAGGCATCCTGCTCCCCTAAACCTCATCACTCTTTTCTGTACCATTCCTGCCACCCTTCTCCTCTTCTCCTCTTGGGCCTTCTCCCTTCTTCTCTTGGAAGTCCTATCCTCTTGGAAGTCCTTCTCTTGGAAGTCATTCAAGACCCAGCTGAGCGGCCTCCTCCCCGAGTGAGTCACAGCTCCCTTATCGATGGCTAACTGCTCTCTCCTCCCAGGTCCCGTGGAAGACTGTAATATCATAGTGCTGACTGCACTGCATTGCAACTGTTTAACACGTTTTCTCTCATATGGTTGGCGCTCTCAGCAAACAGAGACTATTTTTCATTCATCCCTATGTGGTGCCCTCCGCTGTGCCTGGTGTTTACATAACTTGGTTTTCAATTAATGAATGAGCGACAGGAGCACTATGTGATTGAAAGGCAGGGGTTCAAGTAGAGAGACATTCCCCTGAGAGGGCAGTATAGTGGGCTTCACTGTGACCTCGGATTAGCCTGGAAGCAGGGTGCCTTCCTTCCTCCCTTGTCTGATACCCACAAGGAGGATCTGAAAAAGCAAGAGTCTCTGAAAATAGGGATGGTGCCGAAAATAAACCTCACCCCTAAAGGCTGAGCAGTTTTTCCCCCTTAAGCCACACTCGTGCCACTGTGAGGTTATCTTCTCTTAGCTCCCACATGATTGGTTAAGAGGACAGCAGGCTCAATCAGGCAGGGTATAAAAACTATTTTATTACAGTGTGATGAAAACCTGGCCATATTCTTTACCCAAGTAGACAAGTTTAAAGCAGAGAGCCTTCATCTGATTAAAAAATTGTTGCAACTCAGGTCAT
The DNA here is from genome assembly GCA_004027185.1 of Glis glis. NCBI lineage: Eukaryota > Metazoa > Chordata > Mammalia > Rodentia > Gliridae > Glis > Glis glis. The sequence goes on from PVJS01007099.1 coordinate 51,405, forward strand.
TGATCAGAATCTTTCATTCATCTGCAATTATATTTCACTGGCCCACCTTGGTGTCTACCTCCATTCCGATTTGCAGATTGACAACCCTGATATCCTTCCAGGTGAGGTTCCAAATAAAAAGTAGCATCTCCACAGATCACTGAGCCCTAATTAAAGAGTTCTTTAGTCTTCACCTCCTTTTGTACCCACCACCCCCATTCCAGATTTCCACTCAGAGAATGCTAGCTGGATGCACTGGGAAAAGGTCTAACCACTTGGAGCCTCAGTTTCCTCGTGAACACTGTGGGAATAATAATATTGCCTATCTCTGAGAGTTATAGTGAGAATGCAAAAGATAATCAAAAGCTCAACGCAGATTGCTTGTGAATAACCAGGAACTCCATGCAAGCAGCAAGGATGCTTTGGATGCTTTTGGAACTTCAAACATTGAATTTGTTTCTCTTCCCAACCTGTAAAGCTAGATTCTCTACATTGCTCCTCTCAGGAGCAACTATTTTCTTCTAGTCACCCACCCAAGTACTTTTACCTAGGGCCAATAATTCTAGAACTATTTCTCAAAGGGCTGCCCTTTCCTCTTTATACTGAACTCACTCCCTGGCAAAGGCACAGAGAAGCCCTGCAATTCCAGGTCTCTGTCCCTTTTGTACATATTCTAAATGCTCAAACAAATCCATCATTCTATACCAATGTCTTGGAAAAACAGATGGTAGGCATTCTGCAGTAAGTGCAATTGGGGAGATTTACCCCAGAAGGTCATCTGGATTTTTCTTTTGATTGAAAATGAGACAAATTCTCCCCAAGCATCACCAAAGAAGCCCAGTCTCCCAAAACCAAGACTGGGGGTGGAAGCCAAACTCAACATGGCCAACCTTTCCTCCTTGGGAACTGAGGACCTGTCCTCCTGAGGGCAGCTGTGTCCTTGCAAGGAAAGGATGCTTCATTACCTCTGGTCTATAGGCCACCAGATGTAGTGCTTCATTACTTCGTGTCTCTAGGCTACCAAATGATAATAATTTGGGGTAGACACCAAGTATAATGCAAGACTGGGTGCTCAGGACAGAGGCATTTAGAGAGAAGCAAAGCCAAGATACCCAGGGAGCCTTTGAACTGTAGTCCTCTGTCCTGCTGACCTGTGTTGCTGCTGCAATAGTCCCTTCTCTCTCCCCACTGAAATGCCCTATGCCATTCTTCTGAGGACCATGTATTCACTGTAGCATCCCTCTGGTCATCCTATAGCCAGTGAAGCCAAGCTTCTCCAGGAGGGCAGTAGGACCTCTGTAGAAGCTTCTTCTGTGATCATTATCAGCAATGCAGCTTCTCAGCCCCTCTCTGTAGACTCACTGGCTGAGCCAGAACTTGTAGAGGTGGCCATGGTCTGGGACTCTCCACTTCTAGGGAGCACTACAGGTGGTTCTTGCACAAGGTAAAGTGTGAGAACATGTGTTACAGAAGAAGGGTAGATATCTGTGACCTGTTGAAGACTCTGAAAAATTGTGTCCCTTACTTCTTGTCTCTAACTTCATCTCCTACTATCCCAGGTCCATCACCTTCAGCTATTTCGACACACATACTCACATCTCCCCAAGTAGAACATGCAGGTCCCCACCTCGAGGTCCTGCTCATGCTATTCTCTCTCCCTGGAGCACCCTACCTCTCACCTAGGCACCACTCTTCCATCAAAGATCACTTCAGTTAGAACTTTCTTGCTTATGAATCTTCAAAAAAGTATAATACAAGGCTCTGTGCCCTCAGTTTTCCAGAAAGAACAACTGTGATTTCCCCCTTGAAGGGCTTAAAGGTTGAGTAAGGAGATAAGACATTGAATGTCTGTAACAATAAGAGATAGAGAAACAGAAGTGTTAGAGAGGGGTGGAGTGTGAGGTGATCAGAGAAGGCACTACAGGATTTGAGTTTTCTGCAGAGCCTTTCAATGTGGACAGAGCTGGAGAGAGGAAGAAGTGAAAGCCAGCCAAAGGGAAGGGTTTGAGCAATGGCAGAGAAGTGAGAAAGGGATGAGAATGTGCAGAAAATGAGAAGTAGCATGGTAAAGGAGCTCAGCTTGAAGGTAGAATCCATGCAGAAATGTGAGCGATTAGGTCAAAAAACAGATTGTCGAGTCCTGATTTTTCTCCCTCCTCAAAATTCCTTTCATTTGTAAAATCTGAACAACTCGGTAGACCACTTACACATATGGCTAGGTGTTCCTTGAATTGTTCTTCATATGTTTTTAAAAGTGAGAATTTTTCTCATTACAAGAAAACAATTTCATTGGAGAAAATTTGGAAAATACAGAAAGGCAGTAAAAAGTTACCCATAAATCCACCACATGGAAATAACCATAGTTTGGCATTAAGTCCCCATTTCCCCTTATACACATGTATATGAGTGTTTTACCCCCTATAAAACTAAAATAAGACCTCAATAATTTTGTATCCTATTTTTTGCCACTTAGCACAGTATAATGAACACAATTCCACATCATTGAATATTTCTTGAAAATATGATTGTTGTAGGCTTCTGTTGAGACAGGAGGATCTAAAGTTCAAATCCAGCCTGGGTAGCTTAACAAGACCCTGTTTCAAAATAGAAAATAAAAGGGTTGGGTGTGACTCGATGGTAGAGTGTCCCTGGGTTCTATTTCCAGTACAAAAAAAAAAAAGGATTGTTAATGACCGCATAATATTCTGACATATGAAAATATTCAACTAAGTATTATTAACTTATTATTATAAAGTATTATTAAAATATTAACTAAGTATTTTCCAAGTGTCATTCTATGGTATGTTAATAGAAAAATTATTCACAGATTAAACTAGGGTTTCTTCCAAATTCTATAAGACTTAGAAGAATCTCAACGTGGTTTTTCAGTCTTCAGGCTATAGCAGGTGCTAATTTCCAAATGTATTGACTCTGGTTTCTTTTTTTAAACCAACATTTCATGAGGCTCATTCTCTATAAAAGTTTGGAAAATACTGGTTTAACCTTTCCCCAGTATAGGACATTTAGATTGGTCCCAGTTTTTCACTACTATAAATAATACTTTGATAAAGATCTTTGTACATAAAATTCAGGCTGCAGTTCTCATTATTTCTTTAGGGTAGATTCCTGGATATAAAATTGTGAGGTCAAAGTGTATGGCTTTCATTATTGTGCTTTTTAAAAAACATAATGTTCTCTCTCTTTCTCTCTGCCAGAGCCTCTCATGCTCTGTGATTATGCTACGTATTTTTGCATCTCCCTAGTGTATAGTCTTGTGGCCTTTACTCGGAAAGTCCTTAGCAAATGTTTGATGGTAGTGATAACAATGATAAAGAAGAAATATCAGGAGAAAGGGTAGATTCTGAACAAAAAGGAATTGCATCTCTCAGTAGAAAGTGGAGTATGAAATAGTTCTTGAATTCAGATTATTTTGTGTCAGACGACCTGAGTCCACAGTGGTGCCACTTACCCTTTGTGTGACCTTCATCAAATTACAGTGTTAGCAATTCCTAACTCGGAGGTTTGTAGCAAGCACTAAATCAGAAAATAAGGCTTAATAGCACATGCCTGGAGCATCTGAGTGCTGAATAAATAATGCTGTTGTTATTATTGTTATTATTGTTATTATTATTATTATTATTAGCTGATGTCTCGAGTCCAAAGGAAAGGTATCCATCTCTTTAAGAAGTGTAAAGTAAATGCCTGTAGATCTCATTACTTGGGATGCTGAAACAGGAGGATAGCAGGTTCAAGGCCAGCCTCGGCAGTTTAGCAATTCCCTCAGCAACTTAGCAAGACCCCATTTCAAAATAATAAAATAGGGTTGAGAGTGTAGCTCAGAGGTAAAATGCCTTTGGTTTTAATCCCCAGTACCAAAAAAAAAAAAGAAGAAGTTTAAAGTGCACAAGAGCTATGCAGGATCAGAGCAAATAGTTGCTGATTCGAACAAAGCTTGCAGCAGAAGAGACATCCAGAGGCAATGGCGAGGGAATGGACAGGCTCTGCTAGAAATGGCTGCAATGGCAGCCAGAGTGGGCCAAGAGGGAGAGGTAGAAGTCAGCCAAGGTAACCAGGGACTGCATTAAAGATAAAATATCAAATCTGTTTTGGCATGGTAAAGACTACCATTTTTATTGTGAACTCCTCTCCCATTGGAAAACTCCATTCAAATCCCATTTTCCATTCCAGAGATCATCAGCCATCTCCCTCTGGACACAATGTGGCAGCCATGAGCCTGGCTCTCACCTGTTGTTTTCCTGGTTTCCTGTCACTGCCTAATTGACAGCAGGCCCTCCAAGCTGGCATTTCCTGTGGAGACACAGACAAGGGCAACTCTGAAGGCTGGTGTCTCCCTGCACCTTCACTGATTTCTCTATTTCAAAGAAGAATTCATCCCTGGGTTACAGAGGCCATCACTACCTTTTTCTGGATTTCCTGGCTACATCTAACCTAAAAGCTACACCTAACCTAAAAGCTACACCTAACCTAAAAGCTGGACCATTTAGCCACACCTCTGAAGCATGAAAAGTCATACAACTCAACAGTCTGAAGTGGGCCCAGAGTACTGGGGGCTGACGTGCCAGGCTGGGTCCCAGCCCTCCTTTTGAACCACCCTCCCCCATCACTCTCAGAGCTGCTGAGAGTTAACAAGTGTTAAAACCCCTTAGATCTATTTAGAGGGAAGGCCAATTTACGGTGATTAAATATAAGGTAGCGTTCAATTAGCGGAAGATAAACACAACATATCTACCGAGTACGATAATTTTTAAATCAAAAGTTAGAGCACACATAGGCTGCTGCGATAATAATTTACTAATTTAATGATGATGGAGCTTTTTTAAGATCTTGCCATTCTCTCCGAGTGTGTATGAAGGACACCCCTAATGTTAATTAGAGTTCGCTTCATTAACAACTTAACCAAAAGACCACACTTTGTGAAATTATTTGGGAGCCTATGAGGAATGAGAGTTGATGGAAGCAAATTAACATGAGTATCTTTCCCATCAGCTAATGAAGGGTAGGATGTATAAATCATTAGCAAGGGCCATATGGTGACAGTCGGTAAAAGAAAGGAGAATTTGGAGTTTGTGTACGGGAGAGGGGCAGATGGCTGCGAATAACGTGTGAGAGCACATGCCCCTTCATATGTGTGCCCCTAGCGGCAGCAAAGGACTGCTCTGTCACGCAAATTTCAGGGCAGTTTTGTGTGGCGGACAGCTGTTGCTTACACCTCTTGGCTCTGCCTGATAGAGTCGGAATCACCTCCTGCAGAGTGTTAAAGCTTTGGCAGACAGTAGGCGCTTAGGAATCCATGATGAGTTCATGGACCTGCACTCCAGTTGGAGGGATGACTCTCACATTCAGTCCCGTTCTTTCTGTCCCTGGTAGGAGGGCCCATGAAGGATTTTGGGGTTGTTCTACTAGATTGCAAGGTGACTTGAGATTCTAATGGCCGGGGGCCCCTGACATCCTGGGACAGCCGTTCTCAAAGGCTGTGTTTATTGGAGTCAACTGGGGATCTTCAAAAAATGCTGTGCTAACTTCTGACTCTCACTCTCAGACAGTTAATCCATATGGGGTATGATCTGAGCATGGAGATTTTGAAATGCTTCCTCCATCCAGATGATTTTAACATGCAGTGAAATTTGGGACTCACTAGTCTATGATCCAAGTCCAAGGTCTATGGGAGATGAAATCTCTGGACCCTGAGCAAATGCTGGAATCTGGGCAGAGCCTGCTCCTGGCATGGCAGCTGGCCATTGGGGTTGGGGTAGAAGGAGCAAGGTCTTTAGAATGCACAGTCCTGGGTTTGGTCCATGCAGCACTGTTCATTCTCTCTCTCTCTCTCTCTCTCTCTCTCTCTCTCTCACTTATTTGGGATTGAACCCAGGAGCATTCTACCTCCAAACTATACCCCCAGCTCAGC
>PVJS01007100.1:0-57336 GCA_004027185.1 Glis glis
TACCGAAAAAAAAAAAAAAAAAAAGATATAAAAGTTGCTGGGCAAGTTGGTGCATGCCTGTAATCCCAGTATTTGGGAGGCTGAGACAGGAGGATCACAGGTTTGAGGCCATCCTCAGCAACTTGGTGAGACCCTGTTTCAGAAAATAAAAAAAGGGGTGTAGCTTAGAGGTAAAGCACCCCTGGGTACTGGTTCAATCCCCAGTACCCCCCCACACACACACACATAAGTCGGGTGTGGTGTTGCACACTTGTAATCCTAGTACTTGGGAGACTGAGACAGGAGGATCACGGGTTTGCGGCCAGCCTCACCAACTTGTGAGGCCCTCGGCCATTTAGTGAGACCCTGTTTCAAAATAAAGAATAAAAAACAGGGCTGGGGGTGTAGCTCAGAGATAGAATGCCCCTGAGTTCAATCCTCAGCAACACACACACACACACACACACACACACACACGCAAGATATAAAAGTTGTCAAAGTGGAAAAAACCAGGACTTCATTGGTGTGTTGTAGTTTACTATTTTTTGTTTTCAATTGCGAATGAGGTGGCGCTAACCTTTTCAGTGCTTAGGGCCTCTCCACTCTAGATCTGTGCTGTCCACTGTAGTAGCCACCAGCTACATGTAGCTATACAAATTTAAATTAATTAAAATTAAGTATAATTTTTTTTGGTACTGGGGATGGAACCCAGGGACCTTCTATCTCCAGGCTACACCCCCAGATCAGACCTATTTTATTTTTTTTTTGAAAACAAGTTCTTGCTAGGTTGTTGATAGCCTCACTAAATTGCTGAGGCTGGCTTCAGAACCTGCGATCCTCCTGTCTCAGCCTCCCAAGTATTGGGATTACAAGCGTGTGCCACCATGCCCAGCCCAAATAAACTTAAAATTCAGTTTCTCAGTCACACTGGCTGCATCTCAAGGGCTCGGTATTTCCATGTGGCTGCTGGCTTCCCTGTGGGTCACTGCAGACTACATGGTTCATTATTGCAGGAAGTTCTATCAGACAACTATTTTGCCCCCCTGGCACCTTGGAAGGTGAGGGGCACAGACAAGGAGTCCCCATGGAGACAGAGCTGGTCACAGGAGCAAGGAGAGCCCCTCACAGCTAGAGGGAGCACCCATGCACCCGCGTGGGCTGTGGGGCGGTCCAGCACCTGCAGGTAGAGCACGAAGGTGAGCCGCTGTAAGTACTTCTTGTTATCTGGCTGGAAGGAGTAGGCCCTTCGCAGGTTCTGGGCGGCCGAGGAGAAGTCACAGAGCTGGATGAAGGCCTCCGCCCGCAAGGCGTATAATTCTACCTGAAGGCGAGGGGACCCGGGCTGCTATCTGTCCCCACCGTGCACCTCAGGTTAGGCGGAGGACTCGGCCTCCCTGACACCCACTTGCCAACAGGGACTTGGTGGTCCTGAGAGGAGGGGTCTGGCAGATGTAACAGAGAGGGGGAGAGTGGGTGCCAGCGGCTGCCCGTGCCCACGTAGGGCCTCCTCTCACCAGCTTGGGATCCAGGTGGAGGGCACGGGAGAAGAACACCACAGCTGCCTCCCAGTCCTCTTGCTCCAGGCACCAATGGCCTCGGTGGTAGCTGCGGGACAGGGAAGTTACAGTGGGGGGCTGGCCCTGACTTCAGACCAGCCCAGGGCATATGGCTGGGGCTGGGGCTGCGTGGGAGGAGAGAGACCCAGCTGAAGGGGCAGAGTGCAAGGGAGGGAAGCCTTGGAGTTCATTCAGCCTTTTATCCACTGAGATGGAACAGCCCCATTCCACAGTGGAGTTCATTGAGGCCCAGAGAGAGATAGTAACTGGTTCAAGGTTGCACAGTATGTTAATGGCTGTATAGCATTGAGGCCCAGAGAGAGATAGTAACTGGTTCAAGGTTGCACAGTATGTTAATGGCTGTATAGGGCAGGAACTGGGACCCCAGGACAAAACGGTCACTCACTACTCTCTGACTTTGAGAGGCACTGTTAACGCGGTGACCTTTGGTTTAAAATCATCGAAACCACGGAACACTTGGCTGGTCCCAAAGATGTACTGCACGTTCCCCCTTGGAGCTGGAATCACATATGGCTTCTGTGGGGGGGCCTTGACAAGCTCCAGAGGATTCTAGAATCAAGGGACAGCAAGTGGAGCAGGCCTCAGAGAAGACCCCGCCCTGCTTATACACTCTACCCAGGTATTTTACCAGGTGGAGGAGGGGTGGAAATGAGGCCGGGTAGGAGGCACACACAGCCTGGGGCCCTGCGGCACTGCCAGCCCCATTCCTCTTAGGGATGCTCTGACCTCTCTCTGCAGTCCTGCCTCTCTCCCTCTCCCACAGTCAAGGTCAGGGATCCAGACTGGATGGTGGTAATCTGTTTTCCTCCTGGGACTCCCAGATCACACCTCCGCTGCTAACACTTGCAGCTCTAATGTCCCCGGCTCTGACCCGGCCCCAGTCACACATCTTGGGGGGTCCTTCATCCCTTGGCTATCCTGTGGGACCCTCACATCCAACAGGCCACACTGAGCACCTTACCTGACTTTGGACCCCTCCCTACTACCAGCCACCCAAACCAGAGACCCATGTCCCATCAGTTCTCAAGTCCAGTCCGTTCCACTTCCTCAAAATCTGTCAGATTTTTCCTCTTCTGTCGTCTCCTGGTCTGGGCCAGTGCCATCTCAATCTGGACGCCAGCTCTGGTCACATGTCCTGAGCCCTCTGTTCTCCGCACAGAAGTCAGGGTCTCTTTGAATTGCACTATTGCGCAGTCTCGGTGGTACTTCAAGTCTTTCCTGCGAACCCAGCCCCGGTCTCCGTACTCCGCCCTCCGCCTTGACTTTAACTTTTTTCCCAGCCCGCACCTCGTCGGTGTCTGTCATGAGGCCCCTTCCAGGCAGACCTCCCGGCCTGCCTCAACTCCCTCGCAGCCCCCCGCCTCCCTCGATGCCCGGGCCTCAGGCGTTGCTAGGTTCCAGCTCCAGGACGCCCGCGGCTCCGCCCCTTGGCCACGCCCCCGAGCCCCTAGAGCTGGTAGAAAACTTAGTGGCAGAGGAGGCCGAAGCCTACTGCAGGGCAAGAACTCGCCGGGTGTGTGCAGCGAGGCTGGGCCATAGCGGGGGCGTAACAAGGACCCAGCCTCCCGAGCCAAAGATTGAGGGCTCCGGGAGTGCCACACGAACGCCACCAGGACGGCGACGCCACGCCGGGGAACGAGCGAAGGCGGCCAGCAGACGCCACCGCCCCGCCACTTCCGCCCCCAGGAGCTGGGGGCGGCGCAGCCCAGCCCGGATTGGACGCCCCTGAGCAGGGGGCCACGTGATTGGCCGCGGGCTGGCTGACGTCAGGGGGCGGGGTCCAGGCGGTGAATGGGGGCAGCATGTCGGCGTCCGGCCTTTTGCGCGCGGGGCTGTGGCGGAGCCGGGCCATGAGCCGGTGTGTTTTGGAGCCTCGGGCCCCGGGGAAGCGGTGGCTGGTGAGTGGGGCGTGGGCGGTGACGACGGGGCTCCCGGGCCCTAACTCCAGTCTTGTCCTTGCCTCCTGGGTAAAGTTCCCCCAATTCCTTCTCTCAAGTTTTATTTAGAAAATGGGTCCAATACTCAGAGATCCCACACTAGGGCGCCCTGCCCACCCAGCCTTCTGGAGCCTCCGGAGCTTCCTGGGGCCGTTCTTCGCGTCCCTTCCCCACTCCAGCCCCGCTGTTCATTTCCCTGTCTCTGCTTTGGGTCGCTGGGGAGGCTGTGTGATCGGGGATGGTGAGAGTTGTCCGGCCTCAGTTTCCCTGATGTTGCCGGCAGGTGGCTGGCCTGGGGAACCACGGACTGCCTGGGACGCGGCACAGCGTGGGCATGGCGGTGCTGGGGCAGCTGGCTCGGCGGCTGGGAGTGGAGGACAGCTGGGCGCGCGACCAGCGCTGCGCCGCGGACCTCGCCCTGGCCGCGCTCGGGGATGCCCAGCTGGTCCTGCTCCGGCCTCGGCGATTCATGAACGCTAACGGGCGCAGCGTGGCCCGGGCTGGTGAGTTGAGGGCTCCGGGGGCAGGCGAGCCTTGAGGGCCGGGGGTGCAAAGGGGGACTCTGGCTGTGGCAGGTGCCTGTTGAGCTCCAATTGCTGCAGGCCCTTGGGTGCTTTGAGCCTCCGTTTCTTTATATGTGAAGCGGGGTTCTCCTTCGGCCCCTCCTTATGGGAGCCAGGACAACACCATTCTGGGCAGATGGGCAGTAACCAAACCACCATTTCCCTGTGCCAAGCGGAGCTGTTCGGGCTGACTGCTGAGGAAGTCTACCTGGTGCACGATGAGCTGGACAAACCCCTGGGGAAACTGGCTCTGAAGCTGGGGGGCAGTGCCAGGTGAGACCCCAAGCTGCTCAGGGTTGAGGTAGGGCTGCTGTCCCCATCTCGGCAGAATTGGGCCACTCTGAGCCCAGCCAGGGCAGGGAGGGGTGGAAGGGTGCTGCCCTGGGAGGCACTGACTGCTCTTCATATCCCTTCAAGGGGCCACAATGGAGTCCGTTCCTGCATTAGCTGCCTCAACTCCAGTGTGAGTCTGCCCTTCTGTCCTGCACTGGGTGGGGTGGCCAACATGGGGTGGCCAACATGGGGTTCCCAACCTGCCTCGCCAGAGCTCCCTGGGCCCCTCTGTCTCCCCCACAGGCAATGCCAAGGCTGCGGGTGGGCATTGGCCGCCCGACGCACCCTAGCGCGGTGCAGGCCTATGTCTTGGGCTGCTTCTCCCCAGAAGAGCAAGAGCTGCTGCCCCCGGTGCTGGATCGCGCCACTGACCTGCTACTGGACCACATCCGTGCACGAAGCCAGAGTCCCTCACCAGGCCCCTGACCCCAGTGGACAGGCTACCTGCCTGACTGCAGTACCCACAAACCCAGCCATGGTCACGAAATTGCCATGTCTTCTTGTAGCAGGCACTGTTTATATAACTCTTCTCTGGGCTGCCCCAGGCAGCTTGCAGATTCAAGAGGGGGACTGTGGCCAGCAGGAACTCTTCCATTTTTGGGGTCAGGTGTTGATCATCTCTCTGTGTGTCACTTGGGATGCAGGAAAACTTGAGGAAGACTTAACTTTTTGAGCTTTTTTAGTGAGCCAGGGGTATAGCCCTGTAAGATTAAAGATACTAGCTTGGAATCTGAAGCCTCCTCAGGGGGACCCCACTTTTCCCTACCGGTGGGGTGATAGGGACAACACAGTTTAGCAAGCCCCCTTCCCAGGGATACATGGGCATGCCTTAGCCCTATGAAGCCCTACCACACCTTTCTTCAGCCCATTTTATAGATGGGGAGGCTAAATTAGAGGTGCGGCCATGTCCCTAAGGCCACATAGCTGTAGCCCAGCAGAACCACAATGTGTACCCAAGGCTGGTTGCACCTTGCTGTCCCTGGGACCCCTGCATCCTCACCTGAGACATGTTTTGTGCCCGGAAAGTCCCCGTGCGGGTGACGTAGGAGAGCATCCTGAGGTCCTGGGGGTTGGGCGGGACATGGGCCCGGTGCGGCACCAGTCCTAGATCTCCGGGCTTGTAGGTGGTGATGGCAGACAGCTCTTGCAGCAGAGACACCCCCTTGGGCGGCTGGCTGCTGGGCTGGCTGTGGGGAGGGGCTGGGGTCAGCACCTCCAACTCATGGGAGAGGAGGCGAGGTTCAGAAAGATGTCAGAGAGTCAGGTGCTGGGCCAGGGCCAGCTGAGGACAGCCCCCAGATGGGTCCCATGGCTGCTTCTTCTGAGGCCACATAGGGCCACCTGTTTACCTCTCCTTGGGCGAGTCACGGGGCTGGGTCTCTTGGATAGGACACATAGCCACCTGCGGTCTCAGGACCACTGCAGAGCTGAGCAGCATCAGCAGTTGCTGTAGCAGCTCCTTGCGCTGCAGCTGGAAGACCACGTCGAAGTAGCCGTCCTCTTCATCTGTTTGCATCTGCCAGTGCGAATGGGGGATCAGGCCCACGGTGGCCCCACCTACCTCCTGGACACTGCAACTCCAGTGCCTGCTTTCCCAGCATCCCCTGCTTGAAGTGGGAAGCCCATTCCCCAGGTGGAAGACTGAGGCACAAGGACTTCCAGAGCCTCAGAGAAGGCACTCAGCTCTTGAGATTGCAAAGGGATCTTTGAAGTCCAGAATCAGAAGAGGACACAGGCCAGGAGTCTCTCAGGAGCAAGAGGGCCTCCGAGCCAGGCCCAGCCTGGCCTCTCCCAGGTGGCCAGTTCCTCCAGAGCAGCTTCTTTCCTGAGTCACTCCCCTCCCAATGCCCCCTACTTCCTGTTTACCTGCAGAATGTCCCGTAGGAAGGAAGTGGCCTGGGCCAGGGTCATCTCCAGTTTGGCCCGAACCTCCTTCTCTCGGGTCAGCTCCTGCTGCAGCCGTTGCAGCTCAGCCTGCTGCTGCTCCAGCTGCCGGTTCAGCTGGTCTCTCTGGTTCCTGGTCCAGGACAGGATGAGTCAACAGCCCTCCCGTCCCCAGGCTGTGGCTGCCATCACCTCATCCCTGGGCGCTGCCATTTCTCTTTAGCCCATCCACCCCCACGTCTGACAGATGAAACCTCGGGGTCCCCTAGACCGGGGAAGTCACGGGCCTGGGCCCTGTGGCCAAGAGTGATGGGCCCCACCGCTCCCACCCTTCTGGGCAGGCGCACCTCAGTGCCTGGTTGTCCGTCTGCAGCTTCAGGAAGCTCTGCTCCAGGTTGCTCAGGAGGACACGCAGCTGCTCCGCCTCTGCCTTGCCCTGCTGATGCTCAAGGCACTTCTCAGTCAACATGAGGATGATCTGCAGGGACAGGCAGGTGACCCACCATAGGACCCCAGCCTACCGCTCTGCTGGCTCTAGATGTGCACAGAGGGGCCAGCATCAGCAGCTGGGCAAGGGCAGGCCCTGCTTCAAGTTATAGGGGCTTTAAAGCAAATACTGAAAACCCAGTGCTGGGCCCAGCCAGCCCCTGGAGTCCCCACAAGGAGGCCGGTCCCTTCCCTCGTTCCTTGGCTCCACCCTGGGGCCCACCCCACCAGTCTGTGGGCACCCTGAAGACAGGGCCCCTCAAGTTCCCTCCTGCTTCATGTGCCAAGTGCCTGTGACAAGGGTGCGGCAGGTACCTTCTGGTGGCCTCTGCTGTTCCTGGCCATGACCTTCTGGGTGCCCTCCAGCATCTCCAGCTGCTTGTGCAGCTCGCACTGGCTGCCCTTGAGCTGCTCGTTCTCCTGCAGCAGCTGCACACCATGCTGGGACACCTTGGCCAGCTGCAGGGTCACAGTGCTGTTCTCCAGGATGGCCCGCCTCGTCGTCTCCCACATCTGGTTAGCGGCCACTTTGCGGAACTCAGTGGCCACCAGGTTCACACGCTGGATGATCTCTTTTCTCACTCTGGTCAGGATGGTGGGAGTGGCAGGGTGTCAGGCAGGAGACAAGTTCTGGCACCCCCCTCCTCTGGGGGGTCTCCAGGGCACCCGGGGCCATAAAACACTGCTAGGCTTGGGCAGGAGGCTTTCTCCCGCACACCCTCTGGACCTTTGGAATTTTAACTGTTGTAACGTATTGTTACCTATTAAATAATTTTATCTCTCATTTTTTTGGTGGTACTGGGGATTGAACCCAGGGGCATTCTACCTCTGATCTACACCCCCAGCCCTATTATTTTTTATTTTGAAAGAGGGTCTCACTAAGTTGCAGAGGGCCTCACAAAGTTACTGAGGCTGGCTGCAAACCTGCGATCCTCCTGTCTCAGCCTCCCACGTACTGAGATTACAAGCATGCGCCACCATGTCCAGCTAAATATAAGTCACAAGAAGTGGCAAAAGAAGTCCAGGGAGTCTCCAGTGCCAGCCTGAGGACAGGAGCTGGGAGCTTACCCACTTTCTCCCACCCCTTCACAAATCCCAGCTGGAGTTCCGGGGAGCAGAGGCTGGGGAGTCCCATCCCCCCAGTTAGAAGCTGAGGACTGAAGCCTGGGGTGTGCGTGGCCCAGCAGGGCGCCCGGCCTGCCCACCTGTCCTTGTCCAGCACCGACTTCTTCTCCAGGTTGTACACATAGTCCTTGTATTCGGTCTCCTGCTTCTGCAGCTGGTCCTCCAGTGAAAAGAACTTGTCCATGAGGTCTTCTTTCTGCAGCCGAAACTCCTCCAGCGCTGCCAGCTTCCCCCCTGCCCGCCAGAGGGCGCAAGGCCTGATGAGGGGCTGCCTTGGAGGGCCTCGCGTGATGGCCCTCAGTTCTCCCCCTTCCTGCCCTTGCCCTCCTGCCCCCCCCCCACCCATATGCTTTCTGCTCCAGCAGGGCTGGATCCCCTTTACTGCCTTCCGCCGGGATGCCCTCTGCTTCCCCTCTTCTAATCTTAGGAAGCCTTGTTCAGTTCCACTTCCTCTAAGCCTCCTTGATACTGTCCTCTACTACTCCCCTCTCACCAGAGTAATAGCTGAACTCAAGTCCCTTCTCTGGGCCATGTGCTCAAGTGGTCATTTAACCTCACAGCTCCCTGCCAGCAGGGTGACTTTAGGTGAGATGCTACCTTTTTGAGATGCTTTCTCATCTACACACTGGGGAAGGGGGAGGACGTTTGTGGCTTCATTGGATTCCGGGGACAATTAAGGTAGATCATGTGCGTGAAGCAGCACACATCTGCTATTACCCAGGTAGCTGGATCATTCCCATTTCCCAGGTGAGAAAACAGAGGGCCACAGAGCAGTGCTTGCCCTGGCCACACATAGCAGTAGAGCTGGGATTTGAGGCCTCGGTCCCCCACACCAGGGGCACATGGCCACAGGCCCTTCAGTGCCCTCCTCACCGAGGACGATGTTCTCCGTGGTGAGCTGGTCCTTGGTCTCCTGGAATTCATGGCGCACCTGGGCCAGCTGCGCCTCGAAGGCGTCCTTCTCCATCTCCTTGGCGAGCTGCAGGCTCTGCAGCTGCTCGTTGAGGTCCGCAATCTCATCCACCCTCTGGTTGAGCGTGCGCTTGAGGAAAGCCACGATCTCCTTCTTGTTGTTGGACAGCTGCTCAAACTCCTGGTGGAACAGCTTCTCCTGCACGGCCAGCTCATCCCACTTCCGCTGGTACCTGGGGCGGGGCAGGGCTGAGGTCCAGTGCCTGGCCTGGGAAGGTGCAGCTGAGCCTGGTCTCTTGGAACCCCCCCCCCTTGAATAAAGGGGCATTTGAAGTTCCTTGTGGTCTGAATACAGCCTTGTCTACCACTGTGCCCCCCCCATTGGCAATCTTGCCCTCAGCAACACCTGGGCTCAGCATTTTTTTTTGTTTGTTTGTTTGGCGGTACTGGGGATTGAACTCAGGTGCAAATTACCTCCAAGCTACTCCCCCAGCCCCATTTTAATTTTTATTTTGAAACAGGGTCTTGCTAGGTTGATGAGTCTCATTATTTGCTAAGGCTGTGCTGGAACCTGTGATCCTCCTGTCTCAGCCTCCCAAGTACTGGGATTACAGGCGTGCGCCACCATGCCTGGCAGCATTTTGTGTTTATTACATCACTAGAATGTAAGCCCTGTGAGGTCCAAGTTTTTATTATATTCACATCTGTGCCCCCAACATTTGTGCCTGATACACAGTGCATTTGCTGAGTAACATTATTGAGTCCTCACAACAAGCTATAAGGATGTAGGTACTATGATGATTATACCGTGTGTGTGTGTGTGTGTGTGTGTGTGTGTGTGTGTGTGTATTGCTGGGCATTGAACCTGGGGGAGGTATTCTGCCTCTGGGTTATATCCCCAGCCCCCTTAATTTTTTTTATTTTGAAACAAGGCCTTGCTAAGTTGCTGAGGCTAGCCTCGAACCTGCGATCCTCTTGTCTCACCCTCCCAAGTACTAGGATTACAGGTGCACCGCCATAACTGGCGATTACAGCCATGTTCTAGGATTAGGAAACTGAGACTTAGAAGGATAAAGAAACTCTCAGTTAGTTAGTGGCAAAGCCAGCCAGGTGTGGTGGTGCATGCTTGTATCCCAGTACTTGGGAGGCTGAGACAGGATTGCAGGTTCAAAGCCAGGCTTGGCCATTTAGCGAGATGAGACTCTCAGCAACCCTAACTCAGGACCCTCCTTGGCCCTGAGTTACATTGGTGGCCCTCTCTCTGGTGCCTTTCTGTAGGTTGGCTTTTGTCCCACTGGGTGGTCAAGCCCTGATGACACGCCCTCTACTTGCGAGACCCTTGACCTCATCCACTCCTGTTTTCTCAGGGCCTGGCAGAGGGCGAGGCAAATAGCAAGCACCCAATAACTGTCTGATAAATGCATTTTCCCTGCGGTGCATGGTGGCACACACCCGTAATCCCAGCAACTCAGGAGGCTGAGGTGGGAGGATTGCAAGTTCTAGGCCAGCCTGGGCAATTTGGTGAGACCCTGTCTTAAAATTGTAAAAAAGGGCCGGGAATGGTGGTGCACACCTATAATACCAGTACTGAGGATGCTGAGATGGGAGGATCACAGGTTCAAGGCAAGCCTCAGCAATTTAGTGAGGCTCTCAGCAACTTTGTGAGACCCTTGTTTCAAAATAAAAAACAATCCAGGTGTGGTGGCACACACCTGTAATCCCAGTTCTTGGGAGACTGTGAGAGGAGGATCGCAGGTTCGAAGCCAGCCTCAGCAACTTAGCAAGGCTCTCAGCAACTTAGCAAGACCTCGTTTCCAAATAAAATATAAAATAGGGCTGGGGATGTAGCTCAGTGGTGGAATGCCCCTGGGTTCAATCTCCAGTACTGCAAAATAAATACATAAATAAATAAATAAATAAATAAATAAATAAATGAATAAATGGATTCTTGATACATCTCAACTTGTATCTCAGCATGAGGGAACTTTGTGAATTTGGGGAGTACCATAAAACTGACTTACTAGTTTCCAATAGAATAACTGAAATTATTTGGGAAGTTGTCTTACTTTATTATTTATTGAACTGACTTTTTTTTTTTTTTTTGCTACTGGGAATTGAACCCAGGTGCATTCTACCTCTGAGCTATACCCCCAGCCCTATTTTTTTTATTCTTTATTTTGAAACAGGGTCTCACTAAGTTGTGGAGGGCCTCACCAAGTTGCTGAGGCTGGCCGGGAACCTGCGATCCTTCTGTCTCAGCCTCCCAAGTACTGGAATTACAAGTGAGTGCCAACATACCTGGCTCTCAGAAAACACAATTTTAATTTATATTTATTATTTCTTTGTTTGTTTGTTTGTTTGTTTTGTGGTACTGGGGATTGAACCCAGGGGCATTCTACCTCTGAGCTACACCCCCAGCCCTATTTTATTCTTTATTTTGAAACAGGGTCTTGCTAAGTTGCGGAGGGCCTCACTAAGTAGCCAAGGCTGGCCATGAACCCGCATCCTCCAGTCTCAGCCTCCCAAGTACTGGGATTACAAGCGTGTGCCACCATGTCCGGCTAGGAAATACAATTTTATTTTATTATTATTATTATTTTTTTTTGCGGTACCAGGGATTGAACCCAGGGGCGTTTTACCTCCGAGCTACACCCCCGGCCCTATTTTTTATTCTTTATTTTGAAACCAGGTCTCACGAAGTTGCAGAGGGCCTCACTAAGTAGCTGAGGCTGGCCGCGAACCCGGATCCTCCGGTCTCCGCCTCCCAAGTACTGGGATTACAAGCGTGCGCCACCACACCCGGCCGGAAATACAATTTTAATTCAGAAGTTCCACATACTTTTCCAGGCCTCTCACTCTCTGAGCGGTTTCTCTCCAGGCCTGTCAATCCCAAATTCCTGGGAAATCTATAAATTCACTCACTTATGATAATTACCTTCTGCACTCTTAATTATCTCATCAATAAATAGATTAAGCAAAGAGATATATTTTGAGAAACCTATAATTTAGAGGACTTCCTAATGTTATCTAGATAATGTTATCAGATAATGGAGACCACAGCAGCCTAAGGATGCTGAGACCACCATAAACTGGCAATCACACCTACATAGCTTCCCATACCCACCCCTCTCCAAGTTTCCTTTAAAAGAGGAACCGGAACCCCGAAAACGCATTTCTTACTCTTGAGATGGCCCCCATTCTCCCTTGAATGTGTATTCCTTGCTTTCCTAAATAAATCTCTGTGCCTCTAGCAGCACACAGTGATGCACACCTGTAATCCCAGTTCTTGGGAGGCTGAAACAGGATGGCAGGTTCAAGGCCAGCCTCAGCAACTTAGTGAGTCCTTCAGCAACTTAGTGAGAACCTGTTTCAAAGTAGAAAATAAAATAGGACTGGGAGTGTAGCTCAGAGGTAGAATGCCCCTGGGTTCAACCTCCAGTACAGAAAAAGAAAAAATCTCAGCCGGGCGTGGTGGTGCATGCTTGTAATCCCAGTACTTGGGAGGCTGAAACTGGAGGATCCAGGTTCGCAGCCAGCCTCCGCTACTTAGTGAGGCCCTCTGCAACTTAGTGAGACCCTGTTTCAAAATAAAGAATAAAAAAAATAGGGCTGGGGGTGTAGCCCAGAGGTAGAATGACCCTGGGTTCAACCCCCATTACCGCCAAAAAAAAAAAAAAGAAAAAATCTCTATGCCTCTACAGACAGGTGCCGAAATTCTTTTCCATCACGAAAAGTCCAGGACCCCTGGCCCTGAGTCCAGTCATCCCCCCACCCCGGGACACTCTTCCAAGAAATCTCTTCTCCAGTGACATTACTTAGGAGGGATGTCCTGTGGAGGTCTGGAGGTGGGATATGAACATCCTAGGGGAGGCCAGAATACAAATTTAGGGCCCCCTGGCCTAGTTCCACAGTTTTTTTTTTTGTTTTTGGTGATACTGGGGATCAAACCCAGGGGTGTTCTATCACTGAGCTATATCTGCAGCCCTTTTAATTTTATTTAGAGACAGAGTCTCACCAAGTTACCTAGGCTGGTCCTGGACTTGTGATCCTCCTGCCTCAGCCTCCTGAGTGGCTGGGATTACAGGTGTGCATCACCAACCCCACTGCTTCTCCCCCACTGCTTCTGACCTACAGCACCAGCCTCCCTGCCATCCACCCACCCACCTACCCACCGGACCAGCCTGTCCTCCAGGTCTCGGATCTGGGCAAGGTAGAACTCCCGCGTCTCCTCTCCTAAGGGCATTTCCATGGGCTTGATGACCAAGGTAGGGTCCTTCCTGCCCCCTTTCTTCTTCTTGACCTCGACCTCCTTATCCCCCTTGTTTGCCTTCATTTTGGGAGCCATGGCTAATGGCAACCCCTGCTCCAAGGTCCCTTTAAGAGGTCAGGTGGTTGCTAAGAAGTTAGTTCCATACATAGCAACAGCCTCAGGGAGGAGACTGGGCTTAAAGGGCCCCAGCCCTCTTCCTGGCTGGGTGCCTGTGTCCTGCCTCCCCCTCCAAGGCAGACAGCACACTGAGGCCCTTGGCCCTGGTATCCTAGGCAGTGGCATCTAAGATCAGGACGCCATGCTCTTGGCGTACACTGTGGGTTTCTGGGGAGACCTATTTTTTTTTGCGGTACCGGGGATTGAACCCAGGGGCGTTCTACCTCCCAGCTACACCCCCGGCCCTATTTTTTATCCTTTTTATTTTGAAACCAGGTCTCACAAAGTTGCGGAGGGCCTCACTAAGTAGCTGAGGCTGGCTACGAACCCGGGTCCTCCGGTCTCTGCCTCCCAAGTACTGGGATTATGAGCCTGCGCCACCACGCCCGGCTTGGGGAGACCTTTTCTTCTCCCCAGGGGAAAAAAGTGACATGGGAAATTAGGGTGGTCAGGGCTCTAGGTATCACCAGCCTGTCCCTTGGGGCCAATGAGAAAGTGGAAGTCCAGAGAAGGGGTGGGACCTCTCCAAAGCACCCCAGGACCAGAAGCCAGTGACCTGGTACCAAGCCCAGAGAGTGCCTCCCCTTTGTTGATGTAGCTACACAGCAAAGTCATCCTGAGGTAGGAGAGAAGAAATAAAAGAAATAGACAAACGGGCGCAGTGATGTGCTATACTCTCAGTGACTCAGGAGGCTGAGGCTGGAGGATCACAGGTTTGATCCCAGCCTGGACAACTCAGTGGGACTCTGTCTCCAAAAAAAAAAAAAGGTGGGGGGCTAGGGGTGTACCTCAAAGGTAGAGCACCTCTGGGTTCAACCTCCAGTACCACCGACACTAAATAAAACAAACAAAAAAAAAATGAAAGAGAGAAAGAAAAGCAAAGGGAAAGTATGACAGTAGTGTCTTACCAAACAGAAAATATCAGTAAAAAAGTCAGGTGTGGTGACATACACCTGTAATCCCAGTACTTTGGAGATTGGGACAGGAAGATCGTGGGTTAGAAGCCAGCTTCAGCAATTTATCAAGATCCTCAGCAACTTAGTGAGCCCATTTCAAAATAAAAAGTAAATTATTACTTTTAAATAATAAAAAGTAATAATTTTTTACTTTTAAAAAGTAAAAAAGGCTGGGGGTATAGCTCAGAGGTAGAATACCCCTGGGTTAAATCCCCAGTACAAAACACACACACACACACACACACACACACACACACACAAATGTAAATTGTGGCTGGGTATGGTGGCACACACCTGTAATGCTGAGACAGGAGGATTGCAGGTTTGAGGACAGCCTCAGCAAGTAGTGAGACTCTCATCAACCTAGTGAGACGGTTTTTTCTTTTTCTTTTTTTCTGGTACTGAGGGTGGAACCCAGGAGCCTTCTACCTCCGGGCGTATTATACCCCCAGACCTATTTTATTTTTTATTTGGAGTCAGGGTCTCGCTAAGTTGCTGAGAGCCTCACTAAGTTGCTGAGGTTGGCTTCAAACCTGTGATCCGCCTATCTCAGCCTCCCAAGTACTGGGATTACAAGCATGCGCCACCACGCCCAGCCCTGACAGTGTCTTTCTGAGAGTGGAGAACGTGGGCTCCAGAGCTGGACTGCTGTGTTCCAACCTTGCTCTGCTGTGCATGAACCAGGGGACCTTGCCCAAGTGACTCTGTCTCTCTGCACTTTTGATTCTCCGTGTGCATGGAGGGCTGGTGACACCTAACTCCTAGAGTTGAGAAGATTAGGCAAGACGCATATAAACACACTACACCTGGCACATAACAAATCTTCCATACATGTCAAGCACAGCTACAATTATTATCTCTGCCCTTTTTTTGTGTGCTACTAGAGATTGAATCCATAGGCATTCTACCTTCGAGCTACACCCCCACCATGATTTTATTTCTTATTTGGAAACAGGGTCTTGCTAGGTTGATGAGAGTCTCACTACTTACTGAGGCTGTCCTTGAACCTGTGATCCTCCTGTCTCAGCCTCCCAAGTACTGGAATTACAGGCGTGCGCCACCATGCCCACCTTTTTTTTTTAATTCAATGAAGCACTTTTAAGCCATTGATTCACTTATGAGGATATAAGGTGACATGATAATGATCATCTTTTCCCCAGGGGCAGCACTATCCTGACGTTGGTATCTACCACTCCCACGCATGTGTTTACACATGTACAACCTATGTATCCGTAAGCAACATATAAGCATGTGCTCTGCCACTGAGCCACACCCCAGCCTGACAGCGCTTTTTATGAGGTTTTTTTTGTGGTACCGGGGATTGAACCCAGGGCGTCTACCTCTGCACTACACCCCCGGCCCTATTTTTTTTTATACTTTATTTTGAAACCGGGTCTCACGAAGTTGCGGAGGCCTCACTAGGTAGAAAGAGAGAGAGAGAAGGGGGGGGGAGAGAGAGAGAGCTGAGGCTGGCCGCGAACCCAGATCCTCCGGTGTCTGCCTCCCAAAGTACTGGGATTACAAGTGTGCGCCACCATGCCCGGCTTTATGAGGTTTTAAAACTGTAAACGCGCCATTCTGTGTGTATCCTTCCATCCTTGCTCTTCGCTCCACAGTTTCTGAGATTCACTCACATTGATATACGCGACTGGAGGCCATGTGTTTTTAACTGCCTTAAAGTGCTCCACTGGGCCAATGTACAATCTGTCCTTTCTCTAGCTGATGAACATTTGGGCTTTTCTCAACTCACAAGCCTGTGCATTCGTTCCCCCAGGCTTGGTTGGGACTCGGCCTCCTCATTGTCGTTGGTGACTGGGTGTTAACTGTGCTTACTCAGAGCCAGGCTCAGCTTCCCTACTCCCTCCTCATAGGAGGAAGCCAAGTCCCTTATCCAGGTGGTGTGAACAGAAGCCAAGAGTAGCTTCTACCCAGGCCTGCCTGATGCCGCTCTGCCAGCCTGCCTCCCTGGGAACAAATGCCTGGTGTTACACTGAGGCGTGTACAGGACCCTTGCAGGCTCTGCTGAACCCCTGGTCTGGTCCTGGGCCTCTGGACGGGCACAGTGACCAGCTGCAGCTCTTGGACCTGTCTTGGTTGCAGGGCTGCTCAGTTAGTGATTTAATGCTTTGAATAAGCTTTCAGGGTCTACTCCCCAAGCTGGACCACCCTCACTGCAGACTCCCCAGGGCACGGGCAGCTTTCAAGACCAGCAGGACACGCAGTAGATTCCAATCCGGAAAGAGCCATTATCCACGTGGGCTGGGCAGCGAGGGGGAGGGCAGTACCACTGATGAAGGAGCCAGCTCATTGCATGTCCTAAAAACACCAGCATGGCGTGTGTACACAGGTCGCCGCAGTGTTGGAGACAGAGGGCATTCTAGAGAGGGAACGACAGTCACAGAAGTCCCACCTCATCCCTAGGCAATGCCCTGTTGCTACTAGAGGCCCAAGTCAAGCTTTGTGGATTGTCCCCCGATGGGAGACAGCTATAGATCTAATGCAAGTAATGTGACCCGGATCCAGAAGACTCCGAGGGCTGGCGGCCTCCTCCGCGGGGGAACACTGCGGAAGCCTTCCTCCTTCCACTCCCCGAAGTAAGACCAGCCAGAGTCGCCCTGACACCGTGATGAGCGGGCGCTGATTTCTTTATTTATGAGACTCAAGTGCTTCAGTACAGAACGGTACAGAGATGATACATGTTTGTGCTTCAATACTTTCAAACACTGAGATTCTGATAATTTCAAGGTAAACAAGTTTCAAGACAGACTAGCTTTTTTTTTAAAATATCCTTTTGATAAATTATTTTTATATAAATAACAGAAAGGAAAACCAACACGTCCGACAAACAAGGTCCTAAAGCGTGAGCATTGCTTGGTCAGGGGGAGGGGACAGAAGGGGCGGCGACGGTAAGAAACAAACCAATGCAAGTTCCTACAGCTCTGTCCTAAGGAAATCAGATCTCTTAAGGGGAGAAGGGCGACAGGGAGGAGACCTGGAAACTAATCTGAGTGCAAAGGGAGATTTCAAAGCCAGGAGAAGAAAACGCCACAATGCATCTAACGGGGCCAGGAACACGCTCTTAAAGGGAGGCAGAGGCCGAGCGCGCACACACCACATTTGCAAAGACATCACGAGACACAGTAATATACACACGGTCTGCGGGAGGTAAAGGGCGGCGGGGGGCTGGGCAGGGGACATTTTTGTGACTTCCACTTTCATTATATTTCGCGACAACAGCAGCAGAACAGTGGTGTGCTGGCTCCCGCAGGACGGGGCACTGCTGAGTCCCGAGGATGAGGGGTCATCCTTTCCAGCGTCTGCATCTTTAATTTCTGCTTTACAGCTAAGTTTTTATACAGAGAAGAAAATGATCACTTTTCTCTTACAAGCACGATGACATATGACCGCACACTACACAAAATAAAGAATTACGAAGTATCTTAAACTGAGGATAATCTGACTCACGTTGCCAGCTGAGTGGTTGGCATCAGCCCAACGGGCCGTTCTGCAGGCCCACACCCTTCTCCGGAGCCAAGGAGCCAAGAGGACCCACGTGTTCCAGTCCAGCCCAGACCCTTGAACTCGACCCAGGATGACCTTCTAAGGAAAAGGAGCTGTTAGGGGTGATGCCTGGGTGGGGTGGGGGTCTGGTTAATAGGCTCAGGCCCAGCTGCTTTTCCAAAGGAGACAGAGGATGGGGTAGGAGTCTGCTGCTTCTCTCAAGCCAGAGAAGGGCTTCCGTCAGGGTCATAGCACTGTGGACACAGGGGACCAGTGTCAGGCTGCGGGGGAGAGGACCCCAGCTGGCATCCAGCCTGGCTTCATGTGGACACTCCCAGCCCCCACCCACAGCTGTACCACGGGGGCACGAGCTGCTGGGGAAAGCAAAGAGGTCAGTCCCACCTCCAGCCTCACGAGGTGTCTGCCCCATGATTGTCACTTCTCAGTTTATCTGGACGAGAGCGGGCACCAAGGGGTTGGGACTAGAGTGCAGATAACAGATTAATCCTCAGCATGGAATACTTTAAGCACACAGACAGCTCTATGATTTCCAATGAGAACAGGAACAACTCGAAGCAAGTTTTTAAAAACACCCAAACTTCTACCTTTCCATACTCAAGCAGTTTGCACATGTCGCATGTGGCTATGTACAAGGTCACAGAATCATAAATAACGGGAGGAGTCCACTTGTTTCAAAGAGTTCAAAAACTTCTGCAGCGCGTCGCTTGTACATGAACTTCTCCTTGTAGGATACATATATAAGATACTCTTTTTTAAAAAACACAATGCATTATTCTCTTTTGTTTCAAACGAGAAGAGGGTGTCATTACACACGAGAACGCAGCGCGGCGACGGGGCCGGCGGGGCGTGCAGGGCTGGGGAGGCGGCAAAGTAACGGAGGCGTCGCGAGGGATCTGCGGAGCGCTGTGGGAGGGGGCGTGTTTGGGAGGGGCGGCTTATTTTAACTGCTTATTTCTTCATCTGTTTTATTCAGTTTCTTCAGCGTGTCCAGCAGTTTCTGTGGGGTGAGAATGTGCGTGGATCCTGGGGGGAGGCAGAGAAGACAGTGAGCCGGCGAATCCTGGCTTCCCGGCTTTTCCTTTCCTGCCCTCCTCCACTCCCGATCTGCGCCTGTTCTCCTCCCCCACCCAGGTCTGGGTCCAGTGGAAGCAGGGACGGGGCTGGGGAGGGGGTGGGGGTCTGGGCCTCTGTTGCAAGAAGCCTGGGAGACAGTTAGGGACTGTGGCTAAACAGAACACACCCTCGGGCTCAGGCAGGGTCCCAGGCTGTAACCAGGAGCAAGCTGCCTGTCCATCAGAGCCCAGTGCCGCCTGCCACGCGACAGGGTGGCTGCGTTTCTCATTCTCTCTTGAGCTCAGGGGAAGTCAGGGAGAGAACTTCCAAACAACTTGGCAAGGGGAACGGTTAAGAATGGGGCCCGGGATGGTAGAGGACTGTGTGTGGGGAGAATGCTGCCTGGCAGGGAGGCTGTGGGTGGCCGAGCCCCTGGGGGGATGCACTGACCTCTGGGAGCCAACTGACTGTCCTGCCCAGGTCGTGGGACCTCAGGTGTGAGAGGGGAAGGGTGGGGACCTGAGGCCTTACCTTGCAGAGACCGCGCATTGTAAGAGGTTAGAAATGCTTGCAAAAGTTTAAGCTAATGGAATTAGATATACTTCTAGTGCAAAAGTAAAAAAAATAAGAAATAAAAACATGAAGAAGGCCTCTTTCATAAGGAGAGAGAGAGATCTAATAAGTGCAGTAAAAAATGATGCATGGACCGTGTGGTTTGGACATGGACTTAATCAAACAGAACGGGAGTGACGGCGGCGTGAGCATGAGGCCTGCACGCATGCAGCAGTGGACGCCAAAGGAAGATCCCGGCAGGAGAGAACTGAACAAAAGACCCGTGCTTGAAAATGTGCCTCCCTGGAGACCTGGGCCGGGTGGGCCTTCATGGGAGAGGGAGCAAAACACCTGATGCCAGACTCCCATTCCAAGGGCACATAAAAGAAAGCGTTGGCTGGCTTGTCGGGTGTGGCTCCAGTACCAGGGTCCCTCTGCCTCTGACCACTACTTGCTCAGCTGACTGGGGCTGCTGCCAGTCTAGACCAGCAGAAAATGTGTGACACCCCCTCTGGTGTGAGAGGTGTCTTCCAGTACTCCGTTCTCTGCAGATCAAGCCCTGGCCCCGCACTCACTGCTGAGTGAGGACCAGTCCTTGGCACCTTCCCAGGGATGCTGAGCACAACGCCCTGTGCATGCAGCCTGCCTCGGCCCCTGCACTCTGACGCTGACTCCTCGTTCTGCAGACCTGAGGCTCCTTTAGCAGATGTGATGCAGGTCTCAGAAGTACGCTCCCGGGCTTTTTGAGATCAGTCCTTTCCCCTGAGGCACACTCTTTTTTGTGAGCTTACCAATCTTCCTACTAATCCTAAAGGAGCTCAAAGGCTGCCGTACAAATGAGAGAAAAGGACACAAAGCTTATGAGGTTTGCTCCAAATTCTGAAGCATGAACCACTGCCAGAACGAGGGCCTTCCACACCTCGAGGCAGCCCGTGTGTGTGGACACTGAATGTCAGCCTCCGGATATGGAGTGTGGGGAAGCGAGCACCTGCCCGAGAACAAGGTCCCCAACGCCCTGCTCCCACTGACTACCTGGTATTCCCAGTCGTGACTGAAGAACAAGTCCAGGACCGAGCCTGGGGGACAGCAGTGAGGCCTCTAAGACCCTCAGCCACAGGCATGTTCCTGGGCCTTCACTCACCTGGTTTCTTTAAAAGAGACCAGACTGGTTGGTATTAATCCAAATCACCTGAAAGCCAATTCTTGACACCCAATAATCTGTATTGTTTTTAGTGTCGATCGAACTTTCCACCGCCATAAACACGGCACGCCGAGCTGGGCAGGGCCATAAGCCACACTGTGCACGTGTTCTCATTTTGAACCACAGGTGGCTGACCATGGCAGCCCTCCAGAAGAGAACAGCTGGGGGCGGTGCACTGCTCTGAGGGTCCCTCCTATTCCACAGAGCTGGATGATGAGGAAATGTGAGCACTGGTCTCTACCAATGGCTATCTACATGTTTTCAAAGCCGTGGGCCACACACAGCAAACTCTGATAGGACAAAACCCTCACCCTCCACCGAGGGATCCAGCCCCAAAACTAGCTGGTCTAGTCGTCCCTGAATCGGGCTGGAGCAGACCCTTGACTCACAATACCCAGAAAGCACCTGAGAATGTGCACATTTAAGGACAACCAGGTGAGCTCCATGAAGAGCCAGGTCTGGAACAGTGACCAGCCCACCCTCCCATCCCACGGCGGCGAGGGAGAAGGCCAGAGCAGTGGGGCGCTTGCTCAGGGGGGCTGGGGCACGGCAGGACCTCTAGTCTCTCGATTCTGGGTGCCCTGGGGAGGGGGCATGCAAGTGATGCTTAACAGCAGCTGGGCTCTGAACACAGATCCAAACCCGAGTCCCACTGAACAGGAAACTTACCTGACCCCAATCTGGAATAAAGCAAAACATTCAAAATACAAAAGCTTTCTCCCAAGGCGTACGTGCACTAGGAGAGGTCTAATCAGCCTTTACGTTCTCTCATTTGCTTCTGACAGTCTCTTGGACATTCCCTTGTAATTTTTTTTTTAGCTTATATCAACTAAAGAGGTAAACATCTATGCAAGAGACATCATTTCACAGACAATCTGGAGGGATGGTTGGTGGAGACTAAGATGAGGCTTGGTGGAATCTGCACTTCAGCCGTCCGCACTGGCTCCCTTTGACCCACACTTAGGGGAGCTGCCCAGCGACAGGAGAGCAGAGCGAGGGGCCGGAGGGCAGAGCGAGGCACTGTCACCCACGCGCTCCCACTTGTGGCTGAGCAGGAAGACTCATCTTCTCTTAAAAGATAAGTTGCTACACAACTGATATTCAGGAGAAAACTCAGACTGCCCAATGGTCTGCAACGCTCCACCCCTCAGTCACCGGGATGACCGCACAGGAGGGGCCAGACTTCAATCTGCTCACTGACCTCCCTGCTGCTTAACTGGGCTCTGTAGAACCCAACGCTGCTCACAACTCATTTCAGAAGCCAAGAACACACAAGTAGAGTCTGTTCTCTCTCTCTCTCTCTCTCTCTCTCTCTCTCTCTCGGGAGGGCAGCTGGGACGCTCTCTGCTGATCGAATATAAAATAAAGGAAAAGACTCTACAAAGGAGTGGCTTCTTTGGAAGCAGGGAGCCCCAAAATTGAAACATGAGTTTGTTGGGTCTGTGATTCTTTCAGTCCTGCAGTGGTCTGCTGTCACTATAGTCTTGACTGAACATCTGTATCCTTCTAGAAGTCTTCAAATACATCGTGTAGCAAGTGCTATCCACCTACTGGCCAACTGCACACAGAACTAGATGTCTCTTTTTATTTTTTGGTACTGGAGATTGAGTCCAGAGGCATTCTACTTCTGAGTAGAAGTACCCCCAGTCCTTTTTATGTTTTACTTTGCAATGGGGTCTTGCTAAGTTGCTGAGGGTCTCACTAAGTTGCTGAGGCTGGCCTCGAACCTGTGATTGTTCTGTCTCAATCACCCAAGTACTGGGATTATAAGTATCGGATCCAGTAGGCCTGGATCAGATGTCTTTGACTTAACAACCTATCAAGGTGCCTTAAAGGAACGAATTTTTTATTAGCAATTGCTTTTATTCTTCACCCATTGGCCTTGTTCTCTAGCGTAAGGTGAGCCCAGGAAGGATGGGAGCAGAGGTCCAGGGCTGTGACGAGCTTTACTTTCCTGGCTCACTACTGCCTGCTGTCCTGCAGCATGCCATCACTCTGCCAAGGAAGGAATGATAAGTGGAGTAGCCTTCTGTTCCTACCTTTAGGACAGAGCACATTTTCTTTATATAAGCCAGCATGCTTCTGATGTTTTCTAGCCAAAGTTCTGATGGGTCATTCCCCTGAGATTCACCAGAAACAGAGAGTGGGCGGGTGTGCTAGTTTGGAGCACTGACTCGAATTGTTGAATTATAGACTGTCAGAGTTCAAAGGAGCCTTGGGATGCTGCGCAACAGCCTCCCTGTGCTCGTAATGCTGTGGCCCACAGAGTGGGGGTGACCTCCTAGGTCACACAGGTGTTCACGAAGGAGCAGGGCTAGAGCCCAGACCTCTCTCCGCTGCTTAGAGGAGACTCTGACTCCGTGACCCACGGGCCACGCCTCGGCTCAGGGTGAAGGAGCATGTTCAGGGTCCATCGCCAATGGAGTTTACAAGGCCAGGTACATATAAAGTGGCTCCATCGTAGGACTCATAACAAAGCTGAGGAGCTACTAATGCTGTGATGGAGGCTTCCCGTCAGCCTGCCATGGACCCACTGCTAGAGGGTCCCACACATGTGAAGGACAGAGAGAGAGAGCAAGGAATGAAGACGATGTGGGGAATGAGCCAGCGTGGTGGGAGAGAGGAGATGACGCTCTTTAAAGCTAAACAGAGCATCAAGAATGGGCTTCTCCAGAAAGGCTCTAGACCTTACCAAGACACTTGAGAGGAAGAGAGGGTGTGATTCCTCGACTCTTGAGAAATCCACAGGAATATTAAAATAAGAGCAATTTCTTAGCGAGCAAATGACTACTAAGTGCCATGTTCTGCACAGGAACATGAGGCGAGAGCTCCTGTCACTTAGGCCTGGAGTTCCCCAAGCCACAGCGGGTTGTGACCAATCACCCCTTGGAGCTCGTTCCTTGGGAAGTGCCTGTCCTGCCGCTGGCCTGGGCTCTATGCTGATACTCCCTGCTGAGCCTCCCTCGCCATGGGCACCATGGGCATCTCCCCAGATGTCTGCCTTCTGGCTGTGGCCTTCCCCTGCCTATCTGGTGGCCTCACTCTCAAGGTCCCAAGCCATGCCCCACCAGGACACTCAGATTCCCTGTGGCTGCCCACTAGTTCACTCCTGGGCCGGCAGGCTTGGGCAGTGTGCCTCAGGCGTCCCTCCGCTCGACTCCCTCTCTGAGGCCTGTTCCTGGAGCTACTGTCACTTTGGTTTAAACCCCTGGCCTGCAACTGTCTGGCTGAGCAGCGTGTAACCCAAGGCATGAGTGAGCTGGCGGGGTGGAGCCCGGAGGGTTCAGGGCAGGGCCTGGAGGCAGCACTGGACACATTTTCAATCGGTGTTGAGAACTGCAAGCATTTTCTTGTTAAAAGAAAATCAAAGAAATAAGAAACTCAAAAGGGAAAAAAAAAAGAAAAAGAAAAAGAAAAAGAGTGACGGAATAATCAAAGAAAACCCTTCAGAGTGGAAGAGTTTCTTTTCTGTAATAAGCTGCTTTTACTTTGTTTCTTTGGCTCTCACTCCATTGTTGGAGCCTGATCCTCAAAAGATACCCTAGAGGACTCCCTGAAGTCGGGGTGTCTCAGGTCCATGAGAAATTTGGTGGGAGTAAGAATATGAGTAGAACCTGTGGGAGAACAGAGGCCAGCTGACTGCTTGAACAGAGGAACGTTACAGGAACATGCCAACTTAGGCCTACCGTTTACGCAGCCAATGAGGCATGAGGAAGCGAGACACACACAAGCGCATGCGCACACGCACACGCACACACACGCGCACGCACACACACGGGTGCAAGGCGGCTGGCATGCACGAGCGGGGGAGGCCACACAGCGGACGGCAGCTGCTGGTGCGAGGCTCCTCCATGAACCTGCATGGGCAGCATTCTATCCCAGGTTTCCACCTCCCAACCGGGAGCTTCAAGGCAGGTGTGAAGGGGAAGAGGACATTTACACCCAGAGCCTGGCTGTGACAGCTTCTGTCCAGGAAAGCTGTGTTTGAGCTCAGAATTACCCCACACATTCATGCAACACACAGGCAAGCAGCACACAGAGAGCTGTGTCACTGGGGCCTACACCACACAGAGGGAACCAATTACAGGGAGAACTGGTGACCAGACAGGGAAGCCTGAGGGGGTGGGGAGGGATGGACACACTCCCCAGGGGATCGTGGTCGTGAGCAGTGCTTGACAGCCCCTGGTCCATCTTGATGAACCCAGGAGCAGCCCAGCCATATGGACTGTTCGACAGAGATTGCTGGCTTGGATAGCTCGGGGGCGCTATGGCTTGGTTGAGATAATGACTTGACCAGCAGTGGGTACCTATGGGTGGAAGCCGGAGAAGCCTTCCCAGCGGGGCAGCCCCAGCCTTCCCAGTAGCAGTTCACGTGTCAATGGCCTGTGACGCAGCCCTCAGACCCTACAGTGTAATTTCCCACTGGGTGCACAGCACATCCCCTTCCAAAGGGAGACAGATCCCTGCCTCACGCCTTGCTCCGTGTGGGTGTGTTCCCATTGAGGGTGGAGCCTGGCCAGGGCAGTACCCTTGCCAGACCTTGCTGTCGCCTCTTGCCAATTAGTGTCAAGAGGGACCGCTGGACAGGTGCAACTCCATTTCTAACGTTAAGGGCAAGATGGGACAGAAGGAGGGCATCTGGAGGGAGCCAGACCTCCCTCAGCTCACTCTTCCTCTGCCAGGCCTAGAAATTGCAGAGGCTCCCAGAGGCACGAGGAAGAACCCCCGCTGTATCAGACCCGCTACTGGGAGCTGCTTCCTCTCTTTTGGAAACTAACATGAAATGCTAGAAAGTTTACGGCAGACTAGAAAGTGGTAGCAGCTGGCTGGGAATCCAGCAATCAGGCCGGTAGGTTTCAGGCATTATCTACTCACAGTGTCCATCCATCCCCAACCTACGGTGGAGGGTGACAACTCCCCGACAGCTACAGAGCACTCGTGGTGTGAGGCCCGATGCTAGGAAATGCAACTTCCATCTCAAGGCCTAGCTGCAGGGAGCTAGGAACCCTGTTTTGCTGGGGAAGGGAACAGTAGCTTGCAGAGTCAAGTCACCTGCTCGAGGTGGTCCCACTTGGCAGTGGCAGAGGGCAGATGTGAGCCTGAGTCCGCTGGACTCTATGACCAGGTACTTTCTGCCTCATGACACTGCCTCTCAGCAAGAGACAGAAGGGCAGACATGAGGAAGAACCCTTTGCCCTCTTAGCTTCTGCCGTCCACATTTGTCTAGGACTGAGTTCTGCTGGGGCGGTGGAGAGCCCGAGACAGAATGCGACACCAAAGCGTGGGATGGAGTTGAAGTGCAGAGAGGCAGCTCCTTCCTCCCGGACTCATGCGCTACTCACCTATCAGCACTTCCCACTTGCCATTGGCCTGGGTCACCTCGTAAGCACAGCGCATCTCGTTCAGGCTCACGCCCCCGAGGATGAAAATGATGAGGCGGGGGCCACTGCGGTACTCCCCTGGGGCCTTATTCTTGTGCCAGTGCCCATAGCGAGCGCTGAGAGAACACGAAAAAGAGAGAGAGAGATCAGTTCTGTCTGCACTTTTTTTTTAATGTAAGTTTAAGATTCATTTGTGCCGGGTATGGTGACACACGCTTGTAATCCCAATACTTGAGAGGCTGAAACCAGAGGATCCGGGTTCGTGGCCAGCCTCAGCTACTTAGTGAGGCCCTCTGCAACTTAGTAAGACCCTATTTCAGAATAAAAAATAGAAAAAAAATAGGGCTGGGGTGTAGCTCGGAGGTAGAATGCCCCTGGGTTCAATCCCCAGTACTGCAAAAAAAAAAAAAAAAAAGATTCATTTATTATTTATTTATATTTATTTTTGCGGTGGTGGGGCTGGAGCCCAGGGCCTTGCACATAGTAGGCAAGTACCGGAACACTCAGCTACATCCCCGCCCGTCTGTCTGCACTGAGTGTCCAGTGCCTCGTCCTCAGTGGCTATTGTACACATCAGTTCTTACACCTGTGACCAAAATAGAGTAGATGCTTAGTGCTGGCTGAGTGGAACCGCACTGCAATTTCTAAGCCGTGTGGCTGTCTGGAAAAGGGTCATTATGAGTGCCTGGGTGTGACCTTGTCACTCGCCTAGAAACATGCCGGCGACAGACAGACTGGGCTCAGTGTGTGATGTGTCAGGTCCAGCAGCTGCTCCAGCTTGATGCTGGTGCCGGTGTCCACCCCAGCCCACGTGTGTTCCTGAGCTTGTCGCTCTGCCACCACTGAGCTGGTACACGGATCCCCAAGCAAACAGGTATGGTGTAGGCCTGTGGGCCGGGCTCCCAGCACCAGGTCCCCAGAGGAGTCAGCCCTTGCCCTCCGAGAGGTCGCCGTTGAATGGGGTGTGTGAGAGAGAAGCAAGTCTGAATTGTGCTACAATGAAGAAGAGCTCAGTGCCTGGGGACAAGCACGGGCGCGTCCAGGCCTCACTGGGGAGGCCGCCTCCCAAAAAGCATGAACGGGCCAGGGCAGAGCAGCCCTTCAGGGGACTCTGCAACTGAGGAAAATGGACTGCTGCCAGGAGAAGAAAACCGGAAAGTGAAACAAAGGGGACAGGTCTCCTCCGGACACTGAAATGTGTTGCCATTTTCCGGACTTATGACGGTACTGTGGTCACTTTCCAAACTTGGAAGGCTCCTGCGGCACTGTCTGGGCCAATCCAGGACTCTCACGGTCACTTTCCCTGTGCAGGGGTTTGACCTCCAGCTGTCCTCGGCCATCCTGGTGGTGGCACTATGTGGGACTTTGCACTTTACTCCAGGTTTGGCAACATATGTCATCTCGGCTGCCATCAGAGGGGACACCAATGCCATGGGTGCCACCACAGGCCTCTGGCCTAGGCCAGGTGAAGGCTAAAGTGGAGACAGAAAGAGGAGGGGCCTGAGAGAAGACAGGCGGGGAGGCATGAGACGAGGCAGAGGGACTAAGGAGCATCGCCCGGAACCGCAGCCGCCGGTGCTGCAGGACACCCTCCCCTGAGCCCCGCACGCTGCCGTCCCCAGCCCGCGTGCCCCGCCCTGACCGCTCTCAGGAGCCAGTGCGTGGACACCCACGTTTTGTTAACCCATTTGTCAGCAGGTGGGTTGTTTCCACACTTGGGCCGTTATGAATAGAGCTGCTGGAACACTAGTGTACTATGATTTTAAACTGGGTAGGCGAGGAAAATCAGAGGTAACACTTGATTAAGACCTGAAGGATCACAGGTTCAAAACCAGGCTCAGCAACTCAGCAAGGCTCTCAGCAACTTAGCAAGACCCTCGTTCCAAATAAAAAAATAAAAATTAAAAAATAGGGCTGGGGGTGTTGCTTGGAAGTAGAATGCCCCTGGGTTCAATCCTCAGCACTACAACAACAACAACAACAAAAAAAGATCTGAAGGAGATAAGAGGCAAGCTATGCAGATCCATCTGGCAGCAGCTCATTTCAGGCAAAGGGAAAAGCAGGGGCAAAGGTCCCGAGGCAGAAGTGGGCCTGGCTGGTTCATGGCTGAGCAAGGAGGCCTGCGGCACAGCCGACATGGAGTGAGCAAAGGGAGCGGTGAGGGGCGAGTCAGCAAAGCCTGGGGGTCGAGGTAAGGACCCGGCCTGCACGCTGGCCGTGATGGGAGGCGCAAGGAGGGTTCTCGTGGGTCACACTGGCTTGCAGCGAGGACGGCCCCATAGCTGACATTCAACCAGACACCCACATTGACCCTTGCTTCCCCTACTTCGACCCACCTGACAGCGGTGGTGCTGAAAGAGGCAGAGGAGCGGGTGGAGATATACGGGTAGTGCTTGGTGTCGAGTTTGTCCTCAATAGTGTCCTGGAGGGAAGAAGGACAGAGATCAGGCCTGCCATCTGTTTGGAAAGGGCTGACGGGAATCAGAGCAGGACGATGCCAAGAACAAGTCAGGCAGCAGAAACACAGCCAGGTTTGCACCCCTGGAGCTCCTTCGCCCGCCGCCACCGCCAGGGGCCCCACACAGGGCCGGCACCGCCACCTGCTCCGCAGCCAGCTGCTACGCTGACGTGAGACTTTAAGTCTGCTCTTCAAGTGTAGAAAGTAAAAAAGCATTAATTTTTCTTGTTTCTCTTCCAATGTGTCCTTTTTCATAATCATTTCGAGGTTACACATGTTGAATTCTGTTCACTGAATTCCTGATGCATGCCACCAACCTGGTGGAAACCAGAGTCTCTCCTGGGGTGGTTTTTATTTTTGTGGTACTGGGGGTGGGACCCAGGGGCCTTCTACCTCTGGGCTATACCCCAGCCCCATTCTTTATTTTTTATTTTGAAACAGGGTCTCACTAAGTTGCAGAGGGCCTCACTAAATAGCTGAGGCTGGCCGCGAACCTGCGATCCTTCTGTCTCAGCCTCGCATATATTGGGATTACAGGCATGCGCCACCAGGCCCGGCTTTCCCTGACGTTTTTCAAGAGGCTAATTGCCTGGTGGGTGGGTTCCAGCTTTCCACCTCCCACTGCCTGGAAATCTACACTCCTCCTCGAGCCACTGTCTGAAGCCTTCATGTGTCTCTAGGGGCCGGGGAGAAGGGGAGGGAAGGGAGCAGAGAACAGAGGAGGACGGGCTGGGCTCGTTTTATCTGCTCCACTAGGCAGAGACATGTAATTGGTTTCTGGATGTTTCATGTCCACCCATCCTATTGGTTTGTGAGCTTTAAAAATAGGAAGCTGACTCACTATGTATTTAAAACATTCGTTTTAACATACAATTCAGTAGGAATACCTGGGCTGCTATGAATTAATGAAGGGATATACCTGGGCTGCTATGAATTAATGAAGGGGTCCTGGGCAAGTCCTGTCCTTCTCTGGACCCTCGTTTAGTTTGCCTGTCAGGTGTGGAAGTGGAGCAGATTATCTCTGAGTCCCAACCCAACAACCTAGCACTGTAGGACTCTATGCAGGTTTTCTTCCTGCTGTGAGAGAAGGGAGTGACACCACAGGGCTGCTGTGATCCCCGACACCCTACACCCCCTCACAGCCAACAGACACCGAGCCCCAGCTGTGTGCGAGGCTCTGTGCCAGAGGACACGGCAGTCATGGGACAGGATAATCACAGAAGACGATGACCTCAAACTCCAAGCAACGCAGGTGCCTGTAAGAAGTTGCCCTGAAGCTGGGTATAGTGGCTCATGCCTGTAATCCCAGTACTTGGGAGACTGAGACAGGAGGATTGCAGATTTGAGGCCAGCCTCAGCAATTTAGCAAGACCCTTAGCAACCTAGGGAGACCCTGTATCAAAATAAAAAATAAAAAGGGCTGGGGGTATAGCTCGGAGGTAGAATGCCTCTGGGCTCAAGCCCCAGTAACACACACACACACACACACACACACACACACTTCCCATGACATGTGGCTCAAGATTCAGAGGAGGCCTCCGCGTGGTGCTGGGTGGCCAGACAGGTGCAGTTGCATATGAACACTGTGGCACCTTATGGGGATTCTGAAGGAAAGCTGGATTCCAGAAGTAGAGAGGAAGGGGCGAGCGTTCCAGGAATGGGACAAGTTAGAACAGCAGAGTGGAGGTTTGGCTGCTGGCGTGTGGAGGCTCTGGGATGGGAGCAGTGGGAGAAGAGGTAGGCCGGCTGCGACCTTCCCGAGGATCTGCCACACCCGGCTGAGGCATGACATGGGGCACACCAGTGTCCCCCAGTGGAACCCGAGCTCATCTGACCTGGCTCCTGTGGATACGGCATCATCGAGGAGCCTCGAGAGCATGAGGCTACGTCCTCCAGGAGCAGCAGACAAATGGCTCTTGGGGTCTATACCTGGTCTACACCTGGTCTACACCTGGCAGTCTCGTGGTTCTTCATGAACCCTCAGACTGAGGTGCACCAGGGGCTGACAGAGCTCTGGAGGCTAATCCTCAAGGGAAAACCAGGGGTGTCGCTGCCACCTGAGACAGGGGATGCTGGAGGCACCGGGTGGGCCCTGTCACTGACCTCCATGATGTCCTTAATAATCGGGGTCCACCGTGAGAGCTGGTAGGTCTGCTCGCTGATGCGCTCCTTCCGCTCCGGCTTGCTCCTGCGGCGCAGTGTGGACTGAACACAGCACAGGCCAGATGAGACTCTGCGTCAGCGGCCACTTGGGCCTCAGTGACCTCTGCCTCTGCTGGCCTCTGGAAAGTCTCTCATGGACTCCCTTCAGAGTCAGCATTAGCAAACAGTAATAAGGGAGGAGGTTCCCCGGAATAGCTCAACATGTGCCCCTTTTAGGAACCTGCAGCAAATGTGGCTCTTTGGAGTCATGAAATATGGCAAATGTGGGTCAAATAGATAAATGCCATTTAAAAAATAATCCAGGTAAGCTGGGGATGGTGGCACACGCTTGTAATCCTAGTACTTGGGAGGCTGCAACAGGAGGATCACAGGTTTGCAGCCAGCCTCAGCAACTTACTGAGGCCCTCCGCAACTTAGTGAGACCCTGTTTCAAAATAAAAGAACAGAATAGGGCTGAGGGTGTAGCTCAGAAGTAGAATGCCCCTGGGTTCCATCCAAAGTACTACACACACACAAAAAAATATCCAGGTAGTTAAAAAAAAAGTTTGCTGACTATTACAGGAGAAAATTCTACTTTGCGTAGGCCTTGGTGTTTTATTTCATTTCAATAGCATGGGTTATACTGACTGAATCACCTCCAGTATCATTTTGATCCCTCTTGTGAACAAGGGTCTCAAAACACCAGACTCCTGCCAGCTGCAGTTTATGGGGAGCAGCAATGGGACAAAGCCTCTGTCTGTGAGATTCCAGTTCATCTGCAGCTCTAGCTTTCTTAGTCCTGTTCCATGGGCTGACCGCCTATAGGTGGAAAGCACACAGTGGGGCTCCTATGAGTGGGGTTCATGGCAGCGTGTTCTGAAGGGTCCTGGAGGACCCCTGCCCAGCTTCTCTCGGAGCACGCCTTGTGGCCGCTGGCTACCTGGACAACATGCCTCACTTGGTTCTTGATTGACCCCAGTGCTAAGACAGGTGACAGAAGAGCTGGCCTGGAAAGGCAGCATTCTGATCCTGGAGGGGGCCGCCGAGTCCAAGGTATCAAAAGTTAAAGCCAGACGGGCCTTGAGATACGATGGGTGAAACCAGGGCGCTGCCTGTCCTGGTTCAGTGCAGAGAAGCTCAGCTTTAGTGACTGTGCAACTCTTGGAAATGCATGTCTGGTTCCTGACTTTGTGCCTCTCTTTTATTTGTACCTTTATACCTTCATTGCTCTGATTTTATCTGTCCTCTCTTTTGATGCCGAGTGTGGGTCTATGAGTGTATCATGAGACGCTAGCCCTCAGTTAGTGCAGAAGTAGATACGGCAGGCCAGCCCCCTCCTGCCTCCCGTCTGCAAAGCTGGTGCTTACGTCAGTGACGATGGGCACGCCGAGGTGGGCCATGTTGGTGATGATCTCGCTGTCCTCCGGAGGGATCTGGGCGTGCTGGATCAGCTTGTTCAGGTTTTCCTCGGTGATGCCTGAGAGCACAAGACACAGGTCACGCACCCAACCACCGCCCATCACCGTGCTCAGAAGCAGAGCCAGCCGCTTCCCTTCTGCTCGGGGCTAACAGAAACTGATCTGTCTGCCACCTCGACCTGAGTCTGAGACGAGGAAAAAATAAATATTCCAATTCCACTTGAGCCTCTGCCCTGAGTGAGGACCTTCAGCCACGGCCCCTCATGGTCTGCACTTCCACACGTCCTGGCTTCTCGGCGATCCCTGCCCAACCCCAGCCTGCACCAAAGTCAAACTGGACAAGAGGGTCTTATCACCCATCTTTTGCACAATGGACACTTCGGGGTGACTATAATGTGCGTAAAAATCAGTTCTTTAAAGGCAGAGATTAGCCGGGCGTGGTGGCACACGCTTGTAATCCCAGTACTTGGGAGGCTGAGACCGGAGGATCTGGGTTCGCGGCTAGCCTCAGCTACTTAGTGAGGCCCTCCGCAACTTCATGAGACCCGGTTTCAAAATAAAGTATAAAAAATAGGGCCGAGGGTGTAGCTCAGAGGTAGAATGCCCCTGGGTTCAATCCCCGGTACCGCAAAAAAATAAATAAATAAATAAATAAATAAATAAAGGCAGAGATTATAAATGTGATGAAAGTTAAACACCTGTAACTTTCAGGTGTGTAACTTCAGGTGTATAACCTGAAAGTTACATACCTGTAATCCCAGCACTTGGGAGGCTGAGACAGGAGGATCACAGGTTAGAGGACAGCCTCAGCAACATAGTGAGACTCTCAGCAACCTAGTGAGACCCTGTTTCAAAAACAAAAAATAAAAAAGGTCTGGGGGTCTAGGTCAGAGGTAGAACATCCCTGAGTTCAATCCCCAGTACCCCCCCCCACACACACACAAAAGGCAAAGCTCTAGTAAACTGCTCTAGAGCCAATCAGCTCTTCCTCCTCCCCAGCCCTGCCCCCTTCTATGTCGTTCATGTTCCTTATTCACTCGGAGTCACTGAGGTATTCAGCCTCTAGTTGCCACTGATCTGAGTATACTGCACTCTTCCACATAGGAAGAGCACTGGGGTCGTCTTTGCCTTCCCCTCTCCATGTCTTCTAAACCACCTCCCACTTGTTTCTACCTCTCAGCAATCCCCTCTATACCACACTCTGCCTACCATTCTTCAAAAAGATGTAGAGAAGGATGATTCGGATTTTGTCGTAAGTGCTGACGTTCGCATCCAGCAGGATGGGGACGATGGCTCTCATGGGGTCCTTGATCTTCTCCCCCTCAGCATCTGTGCCCATCGCCAGGTCCTGTGGAAAACACACCTTGCTGCTCATATTTCTGGTGACAGTCTGGACAGACGGTCGCTCTCAGAAGGGCCTGGGCTCTGCAGCATGGTTGGGGCAGGCTGTGAACAGGTCTCCCCCTCACAGTGTGCTGCGACTGGCATCAGTATCACCAGCACCACTTTCAACAGCCTCAGTGACAGCACATGAAAGTTCAGGTTCTCCTTCCCAAACTGGAAACCCCACTGATTTGCCGCCCTTGTAAAGGTGGGCTGTTCCCTACAGGTGAGTGCCAGCAGGCCTGTGCATGTGATGCCCAAGCCCTGCTGTGGGGTCAGGGCCCTTTAAAGGGATGTGCTCCCCATCCAGGAAAACTTTGGCATCTTAAGGTGCCTCTGTGTGGCCAGATCCTTTCCGCTCCATTTCCCCTGGCATGGAAGGACATGCTTTTTGAGTTTTAACTACTCTAGGGGTTTAACCTCTGTTTCTAATCTTCCTACCATTTTTTCAAGGGTGAGGGGAGAAGAAAAGGGGGCTCCCAAACCTGCAAATCCAAACTCAGGGAGATGAAGGAGAGAAGGGCTGACAAAAGAGCTGGAGATGAAAGAAACTGGAGTGAGCATGGTCCACTGCCCCCCTCTGTGCTGCAGGCAAGACTATATCCAGGGAGCAGCACGTTGCCCCAGCAAACCAAGAGCCATCTGCCCTAGTTCTGATACCCGCAACTTCCTTTGTAGCTCTTAGGAGGTTGCCTGAAGGTTCCTTCTCTTAAAATCCCAGGAGTCCACAGGAATGAGGACCTTGAGGTCCAGTGTGTCTCCAGGCTGGGTCTGAGGAAGGCGGGACACCCCTCATCGGCCATTTCACCTCAGTCCTTCCATCAGCCTGTTTAGCAGGACCCGACTCTAGCACTCTCTACAAGCCCAGGCAAATGCAACTAGTTCAACAATACTCTCGAGCACTTCTGGAAAATGTGAAGTGTCCAAAGGTTAATCTCCAACTGGATCTTACTGACGGGGTAGAACCTGCTTTCTGGATGGCTGAGCTCTTTCAGAGAGGACACGGGTTTGCCAAGGTCACCCAAGAAACGGATGGACTGTGGGAGGGCTGCTTCTTTAAAACAGCCACCTTACAGGGCAGGGCTTGCAAGCCTAAGCTGAGCCTGTCACATCACCCAGAGGGTTTCAATCCTGCTTCACACTGAGAACCTGAGTTGGTATTTTTCTGTGAAAAGAGACTTTCAGCTGAGGCTTCAGAATCTTTTAATGTCCTCTCTCTTCCCTTAGAAGTTGACACACAGGGGCTGGGGGGAATATGGCTCAGTGGCAGAGCACTTGCCTAGCATGTGTGAGGTGCTGAGTTTGATCCCCAGCACGGGAGAGAGAGAGAGAAAGAGAGAGAGAGAGAGAGAGAGAGAGAGAGAGAGATGGGGGTTGGGGTGTAGCTCAGCAGTAGAGCGTGTGCTCAGCATGTGGGACTCTGGGTTCAATCCTCAGCACCACCACAAAAGAAAAACACACAGTTTAGTAATGTTGTCATGCTTGAAGAATAGAGGGCCAGGTTTAGGGACTCCTCTATACAATACCTCTGAAAATGTGTCAGTACTGTGATTTCCCTGTGCAGACGAGGGAAATGAAGCAGAGAGGAATTCGCACATTGAATAAACCAGCGACAAAGCCAGAACTCAAATTCCAAACTCTCAACTTCCGGCCCAGTTGTGATCAGTGGGGCTTTGGGAGAACTTCTGACCTGCCTCTGCACTGCCCTCTCTCAGCCTTAAGGCCTCCAAAGCCACAGCAGGAAGAAACACATTCAGAAGACAAATTTCAGCCAGCCCTGTGGATAGAAGGCTCAGAACTCCCTATGTCTCTCTTCAGCCATTTCTGGGAAAACAGGGCCTTTGGAAAGAGCCAGGCATGCAAAATCCAAACGGCACAGCACTCCAGACCAACCTAGTCCCTACCATCCAGAGCAGACCCGCACTGGCTCCAGAGCTGATCCCATGTGAAGCCACGGGCTCTCCACCTCTATTTCCTATGGCTCTGCAGGATGTTCAAAGTCAAATGTTAAGATTCGGCTGGGAGAATGGGCATGGTGGAAGACCTGCCGTGCAGAAAGGAAAGGAGTGAGTCCTACCTGCTCCACTCGGCAGAGTTTGTCTACAGTGCCTTGGTAATGCTTCATGCAGTCCTCAGCAAGGTGCAGGTGGGTCGAATACTAGGAAAAAGCACAGAAGAGTTGGTGACCGAGGAATTAATCACTGATTCCTCGGTGCATAACACTGTGCTAGCACTAAGGTGTCTTGCCTCACCAAGGAGATAAAACGTGTACAAGTGAGCACACAAACATCACAAGGTAGAAGGTGGTATCACATGTCAGGAGACACGGCCAAGCCACATTCTTAAAAAGTCGAAAGGAAGCCAGGCGTGGTGGCGCACACTTGTAATCCCAGTACTTGGGAGGCTGAGATAGGAGGATCACAGGTTCGCAGACAGCCTCAGCTACTTAGTGAGGCCTTCCGCAACTTAGTGAGACTCTGTTTCAAAACAAAGAATAAAAAATAGGGGTGGGGGTGTAGCTCGGAGGTAGAATGCCCCTGGGCTCAATCCCCAGTACTACAAAAAACAACAACAACAAAAAGTTGAAAGGAAGGAGAAATGCTCTGGGAGGGTGGAGTGGTATGCTGGTTTTCCAAGGCGTCCAGAGCTTTGATACCCTCCCCTCAGTGGGGGAGCTTAATTCCTCTCTCCTGAGTGCGGGCTGGGTCTAGTGACTCGCTCCTAACAAACACTGTGCAGAAAGTGATGGTGTGTGATGTTCAAGATCAGGCACAGAAGGCCTTCACATGTCCTCCTGGCCGCCTATCAGACCACTCACGCTGGGGTAAGGCAATGGCCCTGTCACGAGGACACCCGAGCACAGGGAAAGGCCAGTGTGGTGAGGAACCGAGGCCCCCGCCAACAGTGGGGGAATAGGAAGAATAAGGTAAGAGACAGGTGTAGAGGAGAAAAGAAAGGTATAGGAGATAGTTGCCGCTCCCAGCCTTTCTTTCCTAATAAAAACTGGAAGTGGTCTAAACATCTGTGGATTTCAATGAATTGATTAGGAAATTCTCTGAGGAATTTTTTGCAGAGGAATGTTTTTGGTTCGGATAGGTTATTTCGGAGTTCTGTACCTTGCTGAGCTCCTTCTGGTACTGGGGCATCTTCTTCAGCATCTGGGACAGGTCCCGCATGGTGGTCTGTAAGGGAAAGGAGAGCGCACGCTGCCACTCCAGTGGCCCTGATCTGCATGGGGCTTTGCGGAGGTGGGGGGACGGCCAGGACAGCAGCCACACCACACTCCCAGGTGCAGCTCTGACGCCCAGAGGGACTCTGCTAGACACAAGACCACACACGTTTAGATTTCCAGGCCTCTGGCTCAAAAAAACTACTGGTCAAAATGTACAATTATCTTACAGGTAGGACAGTAAACACTGGAGTCTAGCAATTATGTTTTGTTTTGTTTGTTTGCTGAGATCTCACTATGTTGCCCAGGTTGGTCTCAAACTCCTGGGCTCAAGTAACCCTCCTGCCTCAGATTCCCAAGTAGCTGGGATTACAGGTGTGGGTCACTATGCCTGGCTTCTACCAGTTATGTTTTATTCTGTGTTTACTGGACTGGGAAGTTGAGAAGCCAGGTGTGGTGGTGCACATCTGTAATAACAACTATTTGGTAGGGATTGGCTGAGGCAGGAGGATCACAGGTTAGAGGCTAGCCTGAGCAGCAACATAGTGAGACCCATCTACAAAAAAAAAAAAAAAAAAAAAGATTTTTCTTCTATGCACTGCTTCTCTGCATACTTAGCCCAAGCAGCCTTGGCATCAAGTCTGCCCTTCCCCCCAGCAGAAAGGCTGCAGCTGTGTAGATAGGTAGAAGGCAGAGAGATTAGAGACGGCAGGAAGCTGCATCCTGACAGGTGAGTTGGGTCTGCTTACTTTCTAACTGTGTGACCCACCTAAACTCTCCCATTTATCTGACAAAATTTTATTGGATTACCACTATGCACTAGGCACTGTTAGGTTCTTGGATCTTCACGGAGCTTAACACCTAGCAGAGGAGTCAGACAAGCAAGCCATCACAAGAGAATGGGTTAGGGCTTTGGAGGGATCTCAGTAGGTAATGTGGGTATATATAACACGCATCTAACCTGTCTAGAGAGGAGCCAGGGAAGGTTTCCCTGAGGAAACCATGCCGAAGCCCAAAACCAGGTAAGGCTCAAGGCCAAAGAGCTCTAACATGTCTGGAGTAAGAGAGTGGGGGCAAGCTGGGTGTGGTGGTGCATGCTTGTAATTCTAGTACTTAGGAGGCTGAGACAGGAGGATTGCAGGTTCTCAGCAACTTAATGAGACCCTGTTTCCAAAAAAAGAGAGGGGGTGCTGGGGGTGTAGCTCAGAGGTAGAATGCCCCTGGGTTCAATCACCAGTAACACACACATACACAC
The DNA here is from genome assembly GCA_004027185.1 of Glis glis. NCBI lineage: Eukaryota > Metazoa > Chordata > Mammalia > Rodentia > Gliridae > Glis > Glis glis. Next base: position 37,713 of record PVJS01007100.1, read on the forward strand.
ACACACAGTCAGGGGGGCAAGGACATGAGAGGCAGAGAGGAGACAGAGGTCTGAGGCTCTGTCCTGGGAGCGCATGGCCACCGGCTGGTGGAGCTTTATTCTAAGGGGAACCTGGAGGCACTAAATGATTTTAAGGGAGAGAAGGAGATAACCAGAGCCACGCTTTGGTGCATTGGTGCATCCCCTCCCTCGACTACAAAGGAGATGCCACCTCTGACAGGGTAACAGGCCTCGGTAAGTCAGGCTACAAATTCTAACTCCACCACCAGCTAAAAACGTCTCATGGTTTTTCTGGCCTAAAATGAATCAAGATCCCAGATAGTAAACATTATTCCTCCACATAACAAAAAGCAGCTCTATCAACACCAAAAAATGGGGCTCCAGATAACAAATGGCATTAAATGGAGAGAGACGAGTGAGCTGGCTGCCCCCTAGACACCTCCTCCTGTCGAGGCAGCTTCCTCCCTCCTAGAGAGCAGGCAGGGGCTAATTCCCAGGGCATGGGAGCACCAGCACCAGCTTACCTTTTCTCCAGTATTCATCCTCTTGCTAGAAGAAAAGTCTTTGAGAGACCGAGTAACTTCCCTGGAAAATGGAAGGAGGCAGAAGTCATGCACTAGCTTCCTTTAGAGTCTGTGGCAACCTTCCTGCCTCTGAGGTGAGCTTTACAGTGGCTTTCTAAGTGAAGAGAGATACATTGTTTTTCTAATGAATATTCTAAACCAGTGGTCTCCGGGTTGGTCTTCAGTGTACCAGGTGTTTCAAAGGCAAAGAGAAGAAAACATCAAAGCCGGGTGTGGTGGCCCACGACTGTCATCCCAACTACTCCTGAGACTGAGGCAGGAGGATTGAAAGTTCAAGTCCAGCCTGGGTGACTTAACAAGACCCTGTCTCAGAATAAAATAAAAAAGCGCTGGGGATGTAGCTCAGTGGTAGAGTGTCTCTAGGTTTAGTCTCCAGTACCACACTGAGAGAGAAAGAGAGAGAAGAAAACATCTACTCATGTTTTTTTTCTTTTTTTTGTGGTACCGGGGATTGAACCCAGGGGCATTCTACCTCCGCGCTACACCCCCGGCCCTATTTTTTTATACTTTATTCTGAAACCGGGTCTCACGAAGTTGCGGAGGGCCTCACTAGGTAGAGAGAGAGAAAGAGAGAGACAGGGAGAAAGAGAGAGAGAGAGAGAGAGAGAGAGAGAGCTGAGGCTGGCCGCGAACCCGGATCCTCCGGTATCCGCCTCCCAAAGTACTGGGATTACAAGCATGTGCCACCACGCCCGACTCTCTACTCATGTTTTTATCTCATCCTTTTCAAATGTGTGTTTGAACATACATAGTTAAACATATTTTATGTTTGAAACACACACATATACATGTGTGTAAAATACACATATTAGTGCAGTAAGGTGTATTATTAATTCATAAATAAATTTAATTTCTGGAAATGTGGGTCAATATTTTTAAGGTTGAGTGGTAAAAAAGGTTAGGAGATCATTCCTCTAAACCAAAGAACTATCCAAGGTGTAGTGCTTTCTCACTCTTCTTGTGAATTTCCTCAGGATATCACTAAGGCAATGTAGCAGAATGTCTTTGTAGAAAAGCAGACCAGTTTACAGTTTAAAGGTCTTAAAACAATGTTTATTTATTTATTTTTTTTGTGGTACCGGGAATTGAACCCAGGGGCGTTCTACCTCCGAGCTACACCCCCGGCCCTATTTTTTATACTTTATTTTGAAACCGGGTCTCACTAAGTTGCGGAGGCCTCACTAAGTAGCTGAGGCAGGTCACGAACCCGGATCCTCCGGTCTCGGCCTCCCAAGTACTGGGATTACAGGCGTGCACCACCACGCCCGGCCAGCAATGTTTAAATATTAGAAACATTCCAAAACATTTTCAGAGCAAGGTACATTTCCATACAGACATCAGCTCTTGCTCAGAAACCACAGGTGAGCCACAGGGAGACTGCATGCCAGCTCTGTAAATGAGACAAAGTGGAGCTACATGCAGTGGTGCCTGGCTCTTTCAATGGAATGTACTGGCTTCCAATGTTTAATGTTGATAAAGCCTTTTTTCAGCCGGGCGTGGTGGCGCACACTTGTAATCCCAGTACTTGGGAGGCTGAGACAGGAGGATTGCAGGTTTGAGGACAGCCTCAGCAACTGGTGAGACTCTCAACAACCTGAGAGACCCTGTTTCAAAATAAAAATAAAAAATAGGGCTGGGGTGTAGCTCAGACGTAGAATACCCCTGGGTTCAATCCCTAGTACCACAAAAATAAACAAATAAAGCATTTTTTCTGAGAGAGTCACAAAAGCTTTCCAGGAATCCTAAAAGCAACCCTCACGCAGAATGGATTTCCTAACTTTCTGAAACTGGAGTAGCTCAAGCTCAGGGAAGAGGGGATCTGTCATGGGTCAGCATGTTGGCAACTTTACCAAGGCAAGGAATTCACTCCCCAAGCTGCGCAGAGCGCGCAGCATTCAGAGCAACTGGGGAGAGGCGCGCCTGGGTGGAGGGCGGGGGCTCTTACTGGGACACCTCTGCGATGTGCTTGTGGCGCAGTGTTATCCACAGGTCGTCGTCCTCGTCCAGGAGCACTTCCTTCACCCGCGCCTCTCCGATGCCGCTCGTCTCGTACCTGGAGAGGAGATGGGACTCAGGTGGAGCTGCTGTCCCCACAGCATTCACCGGACCCCCCCTTGGTTTCTATGACGACAGCGTACAGTCCTCAGCTGCCAGGTGATCACATGAGTGACTCACAACATGGCCGGCCATCCGATGTGCCAGTCATGTCAGCGGTGGCAGTGGGAATGTGGGCTGCAACTCCTTGGGTAGAGAGAGACTCAGCGCTCTATGCAAAGTCAACAACCGAAAGCTTGATTTAATTTTTCAGGTTTGGCTTATATGGGCTCCCCAGAGCCACCTGGATCGGGGTGTGAGGTCGGGTTTTGTGGGTGTTTAGTTACCTCGAGGGGAAGGCAAAGCTCTATTTGCCCCACTCTGGAAAGGGTTGGGATGCCATCCCCAATGTGTGGCACCTAGATGGTTTCAGCATCTACCTTCAATGGGTCCTCAGCATATTGTTAGGTGTGAAATCATAACTGCTAGAGGAAGCATAAAGTATAGGTACTAAAAGGGTCAGGAGAGGCTGAGATAGGAGGATTGCAGGTTCAAGGCCAGCCTCAGCAACTTAGGGAGACCATGTTTCAAAATAAAAAATAAAAAGGGGTGGGGTCTAGCTCAGAAGTAGAATGCCCCTGGATTCAATCTCCAGTACCAAAAAAAAAAAAAAAAAAAAAAGATAGAGACTATACCAATGCATTTTCTTGTCCTAGGATTAAAACACCCTTTTTCTTAAGTTAGAGATACTCTTAGTTCATTTGCAAAGCTGCAGTCACTCTGGAGTCTGTAACGCTATACTTACTTGTAAACATCATTTTCAATAGGCAGCAGGTCATAACTCATAGCCTGAAAAGTCAACTCATGAAGTACGGGGGAGCTGGGGTCAAAGCCGCGATCCAGGATCAGGAGCTGCGAGCGCGCCTTGTCCGGGCCCTGGGAGGAAACGGGGAGACGCTTCAAAGGCCACCGAGACAACTCCAGCTTCTCCAATTAGCAGAGCCCCTCTTGCAAAGGTGGCAGCAGGAAGAGAACTCTGAAGAGCAAACCTACTAAAACAGTACTGAGAAGTCTGTTTACTGCTTGACAAGAACACAGACAAATCCCAGGCGAGGCGCCAATGTTTCTGTTTCATAACGAGGGCCCTTTGAAGCAGACCTGAGATTGTGGCTAGGGGTGGAAGTGAGTTTATGTAGAACACCGCCAGGTTCAGCTACAAATAGGTGACCAGCCATCCAGCCAGGCCAGAGGGCTTCCTAGTACCTGGGCTTTTCATTTCAAATCCAAAATAGTGATGGAATAGATTTGTATTTTGTGTGTGGGGGGGGGCTGCTAAGGATTCAACCAGGGTCTTGCACATGCTAAGCATGCTTTCTTCCACTGAGCTACGCTCCCAGCCCTGTACCTTGATTGCAGTGGTGGTTACACAAATCAATGCATGTGTTAAAACTGCACAGAATGGTACACACACAGAGCACATGCAAGAACTAGTGACATCTGAATGAGTTCTGGAGATATTACCAATGTCAACTTTCCATCTTTGCTAGTGTTCCACTGGGGGCTTCCCTGGATGAGGGACATTCAGTGCTAAAACTAGGAAAGTCCTAGCAAACAGAAACAAGTTGGTCACCCTGGCTACAGCGAATGTGTCTAGATCACGCTGCCCCACGGGTGTCAGGCATTTCGCTAGAGGCAGGAAGTACAGCCTCCACACATGCTCTGTGGGGCAACAGAACTGCCGTGTCGTAAACACTGTGGTCACTTTGTGAGCTAACCTCAGGGCCCAAGCCCAGACTTACCTCCCCCATTGTTGGGTCGTCAGCTTTATAGGCGTCCAGCTTGTCCTGGATTAGCTGAGCCAGCAAGGCGTTGTCCTTGTACTCCCTGACAAAGGGGGAGTAACAGAAGGTGAGCTGCTCTGCACCCAAATGACATACTGGACACCCCCCACCCCATGCAGGACAGTGCAGGGAGGGTCACAAGAGACATGAGCATTGTCTGTACTAGGTATTCTTACAATAAGAATATGTTCACATATCACATGAATAAGCAAAGGGAAAGTACAATACTTAGCCCAGAGCCTGGAACACAAGTGATTGTCTTGTTCCTTCTTTTTTTTTGGTACTGGGGATTGAGCCCAGGGGCATTCTACCTTCGAGCTACACCCCCAGCCCTATTTTTTAATTCTTTATTTTGAAACAGGGTCTCACTAAGTTGCGGAGAGCCTCACTAAGTAGCTGAGGCTGGCCGCGAACCCAGATCCTCTGGTCTCAGCCTCCCAAGTACTGGGATTACAAACGTGCACCACCACACCCAGCTTTGTTCCTTCTTTTTTTATTTTTCTAGCTTTATTTTTATACATTTATTGGTGCATTATAGTTTCACATCATAATGTAGTAGCGATAAAACTAAGTAGAAATAAAAGCAGTCTTTCCAAGCAGCTTTATTTATTTATTTAATTTTTTTGCAGTACTGGGGATTGAATCCAGGGGCATTCTACTTCCAAGCTACATCCCCAGCCCTATTTTTTATTCTTTATTTTGAAATAGGGTCTCACCAAGTTGCGGAGGACCTCACTAAGTAGCTGAGGCTGGCTGTGAACCCAGATCCTCCGGTCTCAGCCTCCCAAGTACTGGGAGTACAAGCATGTGCCACCAAGCCTGGCTCCAAGCAGCTTTAGATAAACGACCACGCATCAACAGAGGGCCCTGACCATTCATCCTTTCCCCACAGTTAGGACATCTGAACCTGACCTGTATGATTCTCACTTCCCTCGCTTCAAATTCCCTTGGGTCTTGTTTTGTTTGGCTGGCAAGTGACATTTCTGTCCACACAGCCAGAGCACAGAAGTGAGAGGCTTTCAGCCTGTCTCTTCGGCTGAGTCTTGACAGCACTTCCCAGGCCCCAGCTGGCTTTGAGGTGAGGTGGCGAGGCTGTGGCCTGTCCCTTTGCCAAGCTCAGTGCCACAGCAGCTCTAATCCCAGACCTGGTTCCTGCTACTGGGTCAGGAGAGAGAGGGCTGAGGCCCCATTTCTTAACTTCCATCAGGAGTCTGTCAGTGAGTGCCAACAATGCAGGGAAGCCAGGCACCAGGGCAGCGATGAGGAGGGGCTCGCTCCTTCCTTCCTTCCTTCCTTCCTTCCTTCCTTCCTTCCTTCCTTCCTTCCTTCATCCCTCTCTCTCCCTCCCCTTTCTTTTTTTTTTTTTTTGTATTGGGGGTTGAATCCAGGGATGCTCTACCATTGAGCTACATTCCCAGTCCTTTTTTATCGTATTTTTTATTTACTTATTTTGTGTGTATGGTACTGGGGATTGAACCCAGAGACAGTCTACCTCCAAGCTACACACCCAGTCCTATTTTGTTTTTTATTTGGAAACAGGGTCTTGCTAAGTTGCTGAGAGCCTTGCTAAGTTGCTGAGGCTGCCTTTGAACCTGCAATCCTCCTGCCTAAGCCTCCCAAGTACTGGGATTACAGGCATGCACCACCATGCCTGACTCATTTATTCTGAGATACAGTCTTGCTAAGTTGCCCAGGCTGGCCTTGAATTTTCGATCCTCCTACTTCAGCCTCCCAAATTGGTGGGATTACAGGCATGCACCATCATCACATGAGGTGAGGAGGTTATTTCCCCTTGGCCACAAGTCCCAGCAGACAGTGAGGCATTGAGGTTGGTGCAGCCCATGGCCCCGGGCACTGCTGAGCTCTGTTACCTCAGTGGACTCCTTGGCAGCTGGCTGCACCCCCATGTCTTTGCAGTTCCTGAGTTGCAGGGAACCCACACTACACTGGAGTCTGTCCTCACCTGTCTGTTCTACTTCACCTCCCCCATCCTGGCCTCTCTGGTCCTGACTCTGGCTCCAGGCCCTGCGCTCGTGCCTCCAGAGCACTGCATTCATTCCCCATCCCAATCCCCCAGATGTTTCCAGTGAGACCACCAAAGGACATGATTCCAATCCTGGCCTTTCCAGCCTGCGGAAATGGCTTCATCTAGCCCAGGCCCTACACATGTACTGATGCTCCACGCTTGCCCTCTGCATCCCCAGCACTGAGCCTTTCCTTAGACCGATGGCAAGAGCCAACTGCCACACAAAACGTCCTACCCCTCCCTCATCCATCTATTGAGACCTGAACCTGTCCTTTAAGACCCCACCCAGATGTCACCTCTAGACTGAAGCCCTTCTTTGTCCTCAGCAGGAAGGGCATCTGCCAGCTCTAGGTGCTCCACGAACTCAGCTTGCGCTGTCCAAAGGCACTGGCCTCACGCACAGGCCTGTACTGCAGGTGTCACATCTACACACACAGGTTTGCTTCTGTTGCTTACCTACCCTACTGACCTGGCTTCTAGAACAGGGGCTATGTCTTTTTTTGGTACTGGGAATTGAACCCAGGGGCATTCTACCTCTGAGCCACACCCCAGTCCTATTTTAATTTTTATTTTGAAACAGGGTCTCATTAAGTTGCAGAGGCTGGCTGCGAACCTGTGATCCTCCTGTCTCAGCCTCCCAAGTACTGGGATTACAAGCATGTGCCACCACGCCTGGCTCTTGGGGGCTGTGTCTGGAGCCTCAGGTCCCCTTAGCACTCAGCAAGTGAGTGACGATTGAATGACTTCATAAAATATGGAGAATGTGCCTTTCGTAGAATTATTCTGTGTCGTATTGTACTCAACAACCTCTGCAAAGATGTATTTGTTTTTAAAGGCTAGAAATGAGAAATTAGGAAGTCTGGGCTCAGCTGCCCAGGGCTGATGTTTCAGTTGTCTAATAATCATACATCTTGCTCTTTTCTATAGAATAAAATTGAAAAGAAACACTGGAAGAATACTCTTAAGTGAGAGGTGCTTAAATCTTGACCCTCGAGCCGGGCGTGGTGGCGCACACTTGTAATCCCAGTATTTGGGAGGCTGAGACTGGAGGATCCGGGTTTGCGGCCAGCCTCAGCTACTTTGTGAGGCCCTCGGCAACTTCGTGAGACCTGGTTTCAAAATAAAGTATAAAAAATAGAGCCGGGGGTGTAGCTCAGAGGTAAAATGCCCCTGGGTTCAATCCCTGGTACTGCCAAAAAAAAAAAAAAATCTTGATCCTGTATAACTGCCAGTGGAAGGTTAAGCCCAGAGAAAGGCTCAGGGACGGCCCCTTGCTGGGGGACAGGCGAGATGCCGTACCCCCGATACCGCACAGCCGGGTACTCCTTCAGGGTGGCACACAGGGTTGCAATCTGCTCTGCCAGGCGCTCCAGGATAGGGTTCTTCATCTGAGCCTTGTGGGGACTGTAGAAGCTTTGGAAAGAGTCAGCAGAGTCCAGGGAATACACCTGAGGAGGAAAAAACAAAAACTACATGAGGTGTGTGCGTCCAGGAGGGTGGGTCGCCTGTCTTCTCCACCACGGTAGTGTGTCTACAGGGTGCGCTTTCATCTATTCAGTGTCAGGTGCCACAGTAAACATTTGGGAACTACTAGTGACCAAAATATCCCTGTCCTCAAGGAGTCTAAAATCTAGGAAGGGAGGCAGACATGAAGCAGGATGAAAAATAAATTGTAAAAACTGGTAAGCGGATGAGAAAATAACAGAGCAGGGAAATAGTCCCCAGAGGGCTGGACTGGTGGACACCTGAGCTCATCAGGAAGGAGACGGCAGGGCAAGGGGTTGAAGAGGGCGAGGCGCTTATCATCAGCAGGGACTTCCATGGGAAGGGAACAGGTGGCACCATGGACTGGGGCAGGTAATACCGCAAAAAAAAAAAAAAAAGAATTTGGTTTTATTTTATTTATTTTGGCGGTACTAGGGATTGAACCCAGGGCATTCTACCTTTGGAAAGAGTCAGCAGAGTCCAGGGAATATACCTGGACTACACCAAGCTACACCCCCAGCCCAATTTTTTATTCTTTATTTCAAACAAAAAAAAAGTGATTTTCAGAAAAAGTTTATTACTTTCCTAAAATTTCTGAAATATCACATGGTTGGATATGAAAAAGATGGATTTTGTTCCATCCAAATGGTGACAGGACTCACAGAGAGGAAAAAGAATAAATTCCTGCCCTGGAGCAGGAAACAGGCTTCAGGCCAAGTGAGAAGGGAACGGCTGGCCATCTCTAAATGCTCACTCTATGTCTCTTCCATCCTTCCTTTTCTAAGAATAGGTCGCTCTCTGGTTCTAGGAGCTGCTCAGTAAAGATCCAGTATACCACAACCATCTTTCATCATCACCAAACACATAAAAGTCCTATTGTTGATGGGGTTTTTTTGTTTGTTTGTTTTTGTTTTGTACTGGACATTGAACTCAGGAGTGTTCTACCTGAGCTACAACCCCAGCCCTTTTCATTTATTTATTTATTTGTTTATTTTTATTTATTTTTTTTTTGCAGTACCGGGGATTGAACCCAGGGGCGTTCTACCTCTGAGCTACACCCCCGGCCCTATTTTTTATACTTTATTTTGAAACCAGGTCTCACAAAGTTGCAGAGGGCCTCACTAAGTAGCTGAGGCTGGCCGCAAACCTGGATCCTCCTGTCTCAGTCTCCCAAATACTGGGATTACAAGCGTGCGCCACCATGCCCGGCTTATTTATTTATTTTTTATTTAAAACAGGGTCTCACTAAGTTGCTGAGCCTGGTCTTGAACCTGCAATCCTCCTATATCAGCCTCCCAAGTACTGGGATTACAGGCCACACCTGGAAAGTCCTGTTGCTTCTCATTCTTGGTTTGCTAAGAGAAGACATTTCAAGCCAGGCGTGGCGGCGCACGCTTGTAATCCCAGTACTTTGGGAGGCGGAGACTGGAGGATCTGGGTTCGTGGCCAGCCTCAGCTCTCTCTCTATCTCTCCCTGTCTGTCTGTCTCTCTCTCTCTCTCTACTTAGTGAGGCTTCCGCAACTTCGTGAGACCCGGTTTCAAAATAAAGTATAAAAAATAGGGCCGGGGGTGTAGCGCGGAGGTAGAACGCCCCTGGGTTCAATCCCCAGTACCGCCAAAAAAAAAAAAAAAAAAAAGAGAAGACATCTCAACGAGTCTTGAAATGAGATAAATTTGGTATATTCTCTCACGGCCAGCTTCACCTGTTCTGGTTTAATAATGTTTTTTTTCCAAGGGGACAAGTCAGCTGCTGCAGCCTTTGGTGCATGAAGTGTTAACAGCTAATGACGTTGGCTGCCATCTGTTCCCTTGCACGTGACAAGCTAAGGTTATCTCCAATAAAAAAACAGTCTCCTTTGCAGCAGATGGACGCTCTGCTCCCTTCCCCTCCTCTCCTTCCATGCGCTTTGACGATTGGCTACTTTGGGTTATTTAAGGAGTCAGCCAAGAGGAGCGAGCACTGAGCAAGGATGAAACACACACAAAGAAAAGCATCATGGCTGATAAAAAGTCAGAAATAACCGGTGAGTAAGATGAGTGCAACGGGCAGACGCCTACAGAAAACCATTTCCACCAAGCAGACATCCACATGTAATGGTACCGTCCCCCTCTTCACGACCCCCCACACTCCCTCAGAGCTCCTGAGAGAATCACCAGGATGCAGGTTTTCTGTGTACTTCCCACTCAGCCTCACCTGGGACTCATACGGGAGAAATGCAATGTTGATTTCCGTCAGCGTCTTGATGACTTTGGCTGCTCGAGATTTTACCAGCTCATTAAACAGGGCATCTGGACAAGCTGCAAGAACCACAAAGACAGTCAGGTTTCCTTGTCCCTTTACTGGTTCATTTAACAGCCGCACATGTCCAGTGGATTCTTCATTTTATTCAGATTTTTTTTAAAGGCAACTAGAAAGTTCATCCCATCCTAAAATATCCAATGCCTCAGGGGCATAAAAGGAAGGCATAACCACCTGCCAGGCCCTCAACATGTCACAGTGACACAAAGAGCAACAGACTGGGATGCTGAGAGGTAATAAAAAATACTTCTGATGCCAAGGAAAACCAGAAGTGATTAAGAAGGGATAAGGAAGGGCCTTTCATATAAACAATCACCACACATCCAACATGTCTATGATAAATAAAATAAGAAGAAAAATAAAACCAGTGGGAAATGTGATACAGGCATTTCCCCCAGCAGCTCTATGGAGCCAGGAGCAGGGGAGGCCCCATGATGGGGAACCATGGTTCCCAGTGATTGCCCCAGGCCAAACAAAGGCTGCAGGCGCCCAGAAACACAGTGTAGGTTTATTATTCCTAATGCCATCTACCGGCCCCGTTTGTTGCTCATATTCGAATACGATGAGGTCATTCTTTGCCATCGCCTTTCTACCTTCACAGTGATAACTGGGGAGGGGGGCTTCCGAGAGAGAAAAGACCAGGTAAGGTCTTACTGCTTCATACTCGGTCACTACTCATCTCTCATAGCCTCTCCACTAGGATCCGTGCACAAACCCACGCAAAATAAGAGAACCAACTCCAGAGCAGTGAGGCAGCTCTATCCAGGACAGAGACCACTGGACTGGAATTGCTTTGTAGTTGAAAAACTGATGGAAACACACTACAGATTTTGTGCTCTCTGGAAGTCTGTACAGTGAGTGTCAGGGAAATTCTCAGCGGCAAGCCCTTTGTCCTTAGAAGAGGCGCCTGGCGAGCTATTTTCTATCAGGAAGAAACGCACGATCTAGTAGGTCTGTGTGTGTGTGTGTTTCTGCCGCTTGTGCAAGTTATTTTCTGAGGAGAAAATGAATGATGGGAACAACCACGGCAACATCGCTTCTTTCCTATGACCTGCTTGGTTGGGGTTCAGTGAGCTGTGCAGAAATGCGACCGAGGCCCGGCGGGGCAGCTCCCAGGTGTACTTACAGTCAGTGAAAAAGACATGCGCGGCCCGGTATTTAGCAGTTGGTGGGTCCTTAAAGTCACTGATGAGAGAGTGGACAGACTGTGGATGGAGACAAAAGAGGGCACTAAGTTCAATTCTAGAAGCAAGGAGACCAATATCTGAGCTGAGTTAAATTCAACCTGGTTTCAGGCTCCTTTACAAAACAGCAGGGGATTTTTTGGTGTACAGTTCTAACACTCATGTTTGGCCATAAACAGGTTCTGAGGATTTAAAATTAGGACTGTTTCAGAGTTTAGCTCATTCCAGAAAGACACTGTCAGTGTCAGAGTAACCTGGGTCCAGAGAGGAGACCCACAAGACTGGTCAGAAACCTTCCGGGAGATTCATATTGATGAAGGTCTGCCAATATAGTTGCATCTTCAGAAATTCATAAGTAAACCAATTACCAAAAGTGAAAAGAAAATGTGAAAAACAGAGGAATTTAAAAATATAGATGCAGCCGGGCGTGGTGGTGCACACTTGTAATCCCAGTACTTTGGGAGGCGGAGACCGGAGGATCCGGGTTCGTGGCCAGCCTCAGCTCTCTCTCTCTCTCTCTCTCTCTCTACTTAGTGAGGCCCTCTGCAACTTCGTGAGACCCAGTTTCAAAATAAAAGTATAAAAAATAGGGCCGGGGGTGTAGCGCGGAGGTAGAACGCCCCTGGGGTTCAATCCCTGGTACTGCAAAAAAAAAAAAAAAAATATATATATATATATATATAGACTAAGAGAGCTAAGACAAATATCAACCAAAAGCAAGATGGTGGATCTTGTTTGGATGTTGATTTGAACCAACCCCCCCAAATTATTAAGACAGGTCAATTTGAACACTAACTGGATAGTGATGAAATAAACCTGAAAATAAAAATACCAAAGCTTAGAGGTGGAACTCCTATCTGGAGAGAGAGAGCAAGGGGAAACCGGAGTGATCCAGGACCAGGAAACACCAGCTCTGGCTTTCTGCATAGCTGCCATATTTCAAGAGGCTTAATACACTCTTCACTTCTCAATGCACAAACATCCCCCCACCCCCGCCGCCGCCCCATTGGTGGACTGCATGCTTAAACAGAGCAGTGTGTTAAATGCGTGCTTAACCTAGAAATATCAGACACGCTGCGCCACAGAGATGCCAAGCCCCGCACGTCTAACCTGAGCCAGCTCTCCTCTATTGGAAGACCTACCTTCTCCGAAGGAGTGATGAGATACACCGCCTCCAGGCTAGGGAGCGGTTCTCTGCGCTTGTTGATGTCTTCCACAACTAGACAACAAAACAGCCCATGGTGAATAAAAAAACATGACTGCTGAGCATAAACTAGAAGCAGTGTAGACAGGCCACCCTCAGAGTGGCACAGGTAAAACACTAGAGTCGGGAAAGAAGAAGAATCCTTCACCACCACCCCCTTCAAGTCACCACATTTCTTGGGAGTGGATTCCACTGCATCGCTATGTCCAAGCTACTAGAAAACCTGAAATCTTATCACACTAGGTATTTCCCACTTGACATTTCAGCTTAAGTAAATTCTTTGATCTGAGAGAAAAGGGAAAAGGCTACTTCATCCTGCCAAGTTCCTCTGCCTCTGCTTTCAGCTTTTTCTCATCTGTCTTGAATAAGTGCAATTCCTTTAGCTTTTCCATGTTGGGTTTATTTAAAAACAATTGGATAGTTTTATCATTTTCCTCTGCATATCAAGTAAAGACATTCCAAACACACCCTACATATAATATTGCTTCTCTCCACAGCTCAAAAATGAAACACTATTCTGTTAAAGCAAGCCACAGGATTCTGGCTTACTGACTTCCTTTCAGGTCATTATCAGGTACTTCACCTGAAAAGAAGGGCTTTGGGAAGCATCTCCATCTCGCCAGTCACCCGATAAAGCTTAGGGTGCATTATCTAAAGCTGTACTGTCCTCTGGCATGGAGAGAACAGGACATTTGTGTGGATACTATTCTTCCTATGCAGATGATTTAAGTTAAAAAAAGGCAACACTAGCCAGGCGTGGTGGTGCCCGCTTGTAATCCCAGCACTTGGGAGGCTGAGACAGGAGGATTGCAGGTTTGCATGCAGCCTTAGCAAACTGTGAGACTCTCATTAACCTAGAGAGACTTTGTTTCAAAATAAAAATAAAAAATAGGGCTGGGGGTGTAACTTGGAGGTAAAATGGCCCTGGGTTCAATCCCTAGTCTCACACACACACACACACACACACACACACACACAGCAACACTTTAGAAGTATCCCTTCCAACATTTATTTTTTGGTACGGGGGATTGAACCCAGGGGCATTCTACCTCAGAGCTACACCCCCAGCCTTTTTTATTATTTATTTATTTTTGTTTGCTTTTTTTTTTTTGCGGTACCAGGGATTGAACCCAGGGGCCTTCTACCTCCGAGCTACACCCCTGGCTCTATTTTTTATCCTTTATTTTGAAACAGGGTCTCACAAAGTTGCGGAGGGCCTCACTAAGTAGCTGAGGCTGGCCGCGAACCCAGATCCTCCGGTCTCAGCCTCCCAAGTACTGGGATTACAAGCGTGCGCCACCACACCCGGCTTTATTATTTATTTTGAAACACGGTCTAAGTTGCTGAGGCTGGCCTCAAACCTGTGTTCCTCCTGTCACAGCCTCCCAAGTGCTGGGATTACAGGCATGTGCCAACCATGCCTGGCTCCACCGTTGTATTTATCAGATTCATTCATGTTACTGTGAGTAGAGTTTGTCTGCTTTCATCACTATACAGTATTCTGCTGTGTAACTACACTACACTACAATTTGTTTAACCGTTCTATCCTTTTGTGGGGGGTGTATTTCTGGGGATCAGACCCAGGGTCTTGTGCATTGAACCATCCTACTCTCAATGGTCACATTGGTTGCTCCCTGTCTGAGGCTCCCGTGAACAGTGGTCTGTGATCCTCCTGCACAAGCACCCTGGGCACACACACCATGGGCTTGCAGGCTCACCACATGTGCACACCTTCAACTTTACCGGACACCGCCAAGGGCCTTTCACAGTAGCGGTACCAAGTGACCTTCCGTCACATTCTCACCGTCACTTGGCACAGCGGAGGTTAAATATTCGAGTCCACTGAGTCTGCAGTGGTGTCTCACTCTGGTTTGAATGGCATTTCCCTGAGCGCTAATGAAGGTGGACACTTTTCATATATTTACTGGCCATTTGGATTTCTCTGTTAAAGGTCTATTCAGGTCTTTTTCTGTTGGGTGGGCTGCCTTTTTTTCTTGATTTAACCTTCCTTTAGGCATTCCTTTAGCTGGTAGCTAATGAGCAGCTGGTCCTGCAGCAGGGGCTAGGGATTCAGTGATGAACAGGCAGCCGTGGGTTTCTCTCAAGGGCACACAGGGTGTTGGAAGCAACTAAAGTCAAACCAGAATAATGAAGTGGCAGGAACAAAGCGTGCCACAGTGAGAAGGCGGTGGGCTCTGCTCACTTGTTATCCCCTCGGTCATGATGTCCGTCATCTTGCAGCAGGAGGAGAGCATCCGCATGCTTAGCTGGTCCACCACCAGCACCTGGAAGAACAAGAGACAGCTGGTGGGCCAGGGCGTCTGCTGGATTCCCTCAGCAGCTTCCGGCATCGGGCTACGGAAGAGGCCAGGTTTCCTCTGCACCAGGAGTCTGCTGAGAGCCGTGCTGATTCTACCTCCCACACCCAAACCTAACCCTAGTTCTCACTAACTTAACCTTACTTCACATACGTGTGTGTGTGTGTGTGTGTGTGTGTGTGTGTGTTACTGGGGATTGAACCAAAGGGCATTCTACCACTGAGCTACACCCCCAACCTTTTTTTTTTTTTTTAATTTTGAGACAAGGTCTAAGTTGCCCAGGCTGGCCTCGAACTTATGACCCTTCTGTCTCAGCCTCCCAAATACTGAGATTACAGTGTGTGCCACTGTGCCTGGCTAATTTCATAATTTTTTTTTTTTTTTTGCGGTACAGGGGTTGAACCTGGGGCGTTCTACCTCCAAGCTACACCCCCAGCCCTATTTTTTATTCTTTATTTGGAAACATGTTGTCACTAAGTTGCAGAGGGCCTCACTAAGTAGCTGAGGCTGGCTGTGAACCCAGATCCTCCGGTCTCAGCCTCCCAAGTACTGGGATTACAAGCTTGCGCCACCACACCCAGCTTCCATAAACTTTTAAAAAGTAGTTTTCTAGCCGGGCGTGGTGGCGCACGCTTGTAATCCCAGTACTTTGGGAGGCGGAGACCGGAGGATCTGGGTTCGCAGCCAGTCTCAGCTCGCTCTCTCTCTCTCTCTCTCTCTCTTCCTCTCTCTACTTAGTGAGGCCCTCCACAACTTTGTGAGACCCGGTTTCAAAATAAAGTATAAAAAATAGGGCTGGGGGTGTAGTGCGGAGGTAGAACGCCCCTGGGTTCAATCCCCAGTACTGCAAAAAAAAAAAAAAAAAAGTAGTTTTCTTTTACACTCATGCCTGTAATTCCAGCTACTCACTTGTAGAGTGCTTGCCTAGCATGCACAAGTCTCTGGGAAGAAGAAAGGGGAAGAAAAGAAAGGAAGAAAAAAGAAAGTCAGGCACAGAGGTGCACACCTGTAATCCCAGTACATGGGAGGCTCAGACAGGAGGATCACAGGTTTGAGGCCAGCCTCAGGAATTTAGTGAGACTCTCAGCAACCTAGTGAGACCCTGTTTCAAAACAAAAAATAAAATAGAACAGAGGTAGAATGTCTCTGGGTTCAATCCCCAGTAACACACACACACACACACACACACACACACACACACACACACCCCTCATAAAAATGCAAAAAATAAAAGGGAAGGAATTACCCATGGCACCAAACACTCAGAGATAATTGTATCAGTGAGTATTTGGGGGACATAACTTGTTTTGAAGGGAGAGAGAACGCTTATGTGCACACACGTGGTCTGGCTGTGACATATCCATCCAGACTGGAAGGACGAGAACATTCCATCCTGATGTATAAAGCCCCATGCCTTCTGTGTTCAGCTACCCTTTCCTACCCCATCCAGCCCATTAGGGGAGAGGAAGACGGCAATGAAGGCGATTTATCTTCTCCTTTAACGACATAAACTGAGGAGGCAACGGGAGCTAGACCTATCAGGGCAGATAGTGTGGACCAGAAAGCTTTCTGTTGTAATACAGCAGGGCTAATTCATTTCATTTTATGAGGCAGCTGCCTCGAGAATAGTTTAAAATCCCCATGTCTACAAATCTATTATTGATGGGAAGGGTAAGAAGGAAAGATCTGCATAAGGAGCTCCCACCACATGGCCTCCCTCCCTTTCTGGGTTGTGAGGATGCATGTGCTGGCAAAAACAGAATTTCATGAGGCCAGGGTGAGACTTCAGAATCCTCCTGTTACCAATCAACTCTGTCGTTCCCAGCCCAGGGGACTTGAACATGTGTGGGCTCTTGACTGCTGGAAAACATGAGGGCAAGAACGTCCACTATAAACCCTTTAACACCAGTCCGACATGGTGGCCCGTGCCTGTAATCCCAGTACTTGGGAGGCTGAGACAGGAGGATCACAGGTTTGAGGTCAGCCTCAGCAACATAGCGAGACTCTCTGCAACCTAGTGAGACCCTGTTTCAAAACAAAAAATAAAAAAGGACTGGGGGTGTAGCTTGGAGGTAGAATGCCCCTGGGTTCAATCCCCAGTGCCAAAAACAAACAAAATAAAATAGAACAAAAAATAAACTTTAGCCGGGCGTGGTGGCGCACGCTTGTAATCCCAGTACTTTGGGAGGCGGAGACTGGAGGATCCAGGTTCGCGGGCAGCCTCAGCTAGCGCTCTCTCTCTCTCTCTCTCTCTCTCTCTCTCTCTCTCTCTCTCTCCCTGTCTCTCTCTCTCTACTTAGCGAGACCCTCCGCAACTTTGTGAGACCCAGTTTCAAAATAAAGTATAAAAAATAGGGCCGGGGGTGTAGCGTGGAGGTAGAATGCCCCTGGGTTCAATCCCGCAAAAAAACAAACAAACAAAAAAAAACTTTAATACCACATGGGGAATTTCAAGTAAAACTGCATGCTCCCTGGCCAGTATGATGCCCAGCCCCAGACAACCAGGCAACCTTTAAAATGCTGACAACATGCTGGGCACTGTGGTACACACCCAAAACCTCAGCTACTTGGGAGGCTGAGGAAGGAAGATCTTGAGTTTGAGGCCAGCCTGGGTAACTTAGCAAGACCCTGTCTCAAAATAAAATTAAAAAATGTAGTTCAGTTGTAGAGCACTAGCTTAGTGAATGTGAGGCCCTGGGTTCAATTCCTAGTGCCGCATTAAAAAAAAAAAAAAATGCTGGCTGGGCGTGGTGGCGCACGCTTGTAATCCCAGTACTTTGGGAGGCGGAGACCGGAGGACCCGGGTTCGCGGCCAGCCTCAGCTCTCGCTCTCTCTCCCTCCCTCTCTCTCCTCAGTGAGGCCCTCCGCAACTTCGTGAGACCGGTCTCAAAATAAAGCATAAAAAAAATAGGGCCGGGGGTGTAGCGCAGAGGTAGAACGCCCCTGCGTTCAATCCCCGGTACCGCAAAAAAAAAAAAAAAATGCTGACAATATGCATGGAAGACAGCACAGGCAATCCTGTATCTGCCATTCTAGGAATTTAGGTCGTTATCAGTCTGATTGGCTTAAATACTTGTTTCACACACATTTTTAAAAATTTTGAAACAGGGTCTCTGAGTTGCTGAGGCTGGCCTCAAACCTGCCATCTTCCTGTCTCAAGTGCTGGGATTACAGGCATGCGCCACCATGCCCCGCTCGAATGCACTCTTTACTTACCTTCCACTCCCCCTTCTTCTTGACCTTCTTTATCACATCATGCATGATCTCTAAAAAAGAGGGAGAGAGAGAAAGAGCTTATTGTAACGTTAAGGACTTCCACACCTGCATATTAGACTAGGTCATTTCCCCTGGGGCTTTGTCTCCAGTATGCATTTCAACCCCTCTGTTGACTGAACCATAATCAACCCACCATAGGATAGTTTTTCTCAATTGAGGACCACAGAGTGTCCATTATGTGGGTGAATATCTATTGGTATTTGCCCTATTAAGACTTACACTGAAAACATTTTAAAATATTGATTCATTTAATAATAAGCCCGTTGTATGTTCACATAAAAAGCAATTTGGTGGAAAAAACCCCACATTTTCCACAATCAGCAGTCTTAGGGTGGTGTTTCACATGTTTGCAACCCTCTGTAAGGTCTGGCTTCACAGAGTACAGCTGGAGCCTCGTATTTGTGCCTGCAGCCAATCTGTCCCGAATCATGTGACATCTGGAAAATCTGCCCCTGAGAGCGTGAGGATGAAAGAGGCAGGCGGCATCTTTGGGATGAAGATAGTTTGACCTCATGAAACCCCAGGAGAGGCTTGGATTTGAGAAGCATCGCCTTCGAATTAAGTGAATAAAAGGCTGGAACAATGTTTTGGGTCGCATGAGTCCTCCTTAAGCTCCCACACAGATGTGAGAAGCAGTGGTGAGCTCTTCCCAACTCGGAACACATCTGTGGCACGTTTGCAGCCCCGAATCACCATTTTGATAACCCCCGTTTCTACGGCATCACACCCACACACGTGTCTAAACCGTCAGAGAGGCTTGGTAGGAAATGTGACTTCTGCCACTCTGTAAGCCCAGTCCATACACACGCCTGGGGCCAGCCAGAGGCCGACAGCTGTCCTTAGCACGTGTGTTCCAAGCATTCAGGTCACTCCCTAGGCCACAATGGTTCCTAACGCTGCTTTCAACCAGCTTCAATAACCTGATCTGTCATAAGAGGTTCTCAAGTGGAAACAGAAGAATTGCAGGCTCAAGGCCAGCCTCAGCAACTTAGCAAGACCCTGTTTCAAAATAAAAAATAGACGCTTGTAATCCCAGTACTGGAGACCAGAGGATCCGGGTTCGCGGCCAGCCTCAGCTACTTAGTGAGGCACTCTGCAACTTCATGAGACCCTGTTTCAAAATAAAGGATAAAAAATAGGGTCGGGGGGTGTAGCTCGGAGGTAGAAGGCCCCTGGGTTCAATCCCCGGTACCGCAAATAAATAAATAAATAAATAAATAAATAAATAAAAATTTAAAAATAAGCCGGGCATGGTGGTGCACACTTGTAATTCCAGTACTTTGGGAGGCGGAGACAGGAGGATCTGGGTTCATGGCCAGCCTCAGTTCTCTCGCTCTCTCTCTCCCTGTCTCTCTCTCTCTCTCTCTCTCT